>APFE031408700.1:65050-83851 GCA_000404065.3 Pinus taeda
GGCTTAGGGATATCTGTACGGCCTGATGTTAGGAGGAACACTTCCTGGAATCAGATGAATAGCATGATCATGATCACGAATAGGTGGGAGACCTTTGGGAGTCTCAAATACCTTGGAATGATTGTCCAAGACTATTTGGAGATTTGGAGAAATAGATGATTCCAATGTGGAAACATCTAGCGAAACTTAATTGTGCAATTACACCTTTTTGTTCCTTTTTTAGAAGCTTTGTCATACCATTAGAGCTGATTATCTTTCTCGGTTTCCCTGCAATACCTCTTAATACAACTTCCTTTCCTTCCATAGAAAATTTCATGAAAAGTTCTTGAAAACTAAAAGCTATTGTACCCAAGGATTGTAGCCATTGGACTCCTAATACAACATCAGCACCTCCCATTGGAATGGAAAGCATTGGGCTAGTGAATACATATTCTCCCATGGATAGCTTGATATTATGGCACTTTCCAGAGCAATTTATTGTTCCTCCATTTGCAACCATCACTTGACACTCTGGTGTTGGATATAAGAAGCAATTCAATTCTTTTGCTACCTTCCAATGAATAAAATTGTGGGTACTTCCTGAATCAATCAACACTATTACCTTTTTCTTCTTGATTTGTCCTTCTATCTTGATGGTTTGAGGAGTGGTAATTCCCGTCAATGCATTACAAGATATCATCAGATTCATTTGTTCTTCATCTAGGCTTTGTTCCTGGAGTATATCCTCTTCTTTTGACTTTTCTTGCTCCTTTTCTTCTTCCTCTTCACAATCTATGTAGAATAATTCTTCTCAGCACACTTATGACCTTTAGTGTATTTACTATCACAACAATAACAAAGCCCTTTTGCTCTTTTTTCTTCCAATTTTTGTGGTGTCAACCTTATAGGTTGTGGAAGACTAGCGACAACAACACTTCCGTCTTTATAGTTGTGAGTGGTATGCTTCCTGGTTGCCATAATTTTGCTTTCCATTTTACTTGCTAACCTGAATGCCTTCTCTAATGAATCAGGTTCCCAAAGGCGAACATCATGTTGGATATTATCCTTTAAAGTCCCTATGAACACATCACTCCTATGCTCCTCTGGAATATTTTTTACCCTTATGTTCAATTTTTGGAACTCCTCAATGTGCTCCATTATTGAACCCTTTTGTTTGAGACTTATCAATTGGCTAAAAAGGGTGTTGTGTTGTGATTTCTTCCGTAAAAATTGCCCAAGTGATAATTTGTTTACGAGAGCAAAGCCATTGATACCATACAAATTGATTTGGTTCCAAATATAAAGTTGCAATACGTACCTTTGGTGTGTTTTGCACATTATTGAGATCGAAAAATTGCTCCATCTGTAATATCCATGTCGCGGGATCCTTGCCATCAAACTTCCTCATATCGATTTTTGGAATATGGTGGGTCTTCAATCCCACATTAGAGTCTATGATATCATGGTTAACATTTTTTTTGTTCGCATCATGAGTTTCCTTTACTACCTTTTCACCCTTAGTAAGTATTTCTTGTAGAAAATTTGTCAAATCCGTCTTCAATTCTACCATGTCTCTCTTCAAATTTGTCTTCAAATCTATCTTCAAATCGTCCATCTTAATTTCCACGCCCTTTATCTTAGCTTCTATTAGCTTTTGTGAGAGTGACATTTGTTGCACTTGTTCTTGTAATTTTGATATATCATGTAGCATTTCTTCCTCTTCTTCATGAGTCATGCTAGAGTTTTCAGGTTCCTTACTAGGTGTTTGCATTTTATTTCCTTGGGGCATCAGTTACCGATAATAATTCTCTACTATGCCCTTTGAATTCCTTCAAAACAAATTGTCAACCCAAGCTTAAGGAGCCATTGAACCACTTTATTTCATGAACTAAAGGAGGCCACATGGACCCCAACCTTACTAGAAGGGAATGTAAGGGACATCCTAGACTTATTACAACCCCAATCAAGCCACTTCCATGTCTTCTTGGGCCCCCCTGCTCATCCTTCCTGGTCCACACCCGCTCCTTGTTCGTATCGTCCTCAATACTAGGCTCTGCCAGTTGCTCATTCATTTCACTCTTATGCTTAGCCACAACCTCAGTGGAATGCACCTCGTCAGGGGTGGAGGCCCTACTACAAATCTCCTCCAACTCTTTTACCTCCACCACCTACTCAACCACAACCATTACCTTGTGCTCCACCGAGACAACCCCAAATGCCTACTCAACTAAACCTGAACCCCAATAACAGATAGACCCAACATGTACATATTGGAGAAAAATCATGCTCGACCTATGCTGTGGAGACTTAGGAGATTAACCTATGATCTGGGAAGGTTCTCCCAGATAACCAACCTCCTCCTAAGGAGGATGAGGAAGAAAAACAAGAAAGTGAACCAAAAGTCATTCCACCATTTCCTAAGAGACTAACTGGAACCACATAACCGACCCCAGAAGAAACTGAACTTCTGGGAGAATTAAAATAGTTATGTCTAAAGATACCATTTCTCCAAGCCATAAAGGATGTGCCCATATACAACAAGATGATCAAGGAGAAGTGCTTCAAGCACCCAGGTAGGCACAAAAGAGATGCTCCAACTATCAATATCATAACACAACTGTCCGACTTGATGTTGGGGCAGGTGATCTATCCAAAATATCTAGACCCTAGGAGTCTTGTAGTCAATGTCCACATCAATGGAACTATAATTCCCCATACCCTGATTGATTTAGGGGCTACCATTAATGTGATGACCAAGGACACTATGCTCAAGCTCAACCTTCAGGGTTCCCTGAAAAGGACCACAATAGTACTGCAACTAGCAGACCACTCCACCATGACCCCTAAAGGGATTGTGGAAGACGTAATGGTCTCTATTAATTCCTAGGAGTACCCTGCTGATTTCCTCATTCTCCAACCAAAGGCAAAACTCACTGGGTATCCTCTCATCCTAGGAAGACCTTGGTGGGCTACTACAGATGCCTACATCAATTGTCGAGTTGGGAACATGAAAATCAAGAATGGGCATATGTCTAAATAGCTAGTCCTATGTCCTCCTGCCCAATCTCTATTAGAACATGATTTACCTCTTTGGTTGGAGGAGGAAGATGAGGATGAAGTCTATTCCACACCATTGTGCACAGTGGAAGCTACCATGGGGGGTCCACAAACTAAGGATGACCTTATTGAAAACTTGATTTATAATCCACCCCTCAGTGTGTTGCCATTAGAAGGGTTGGTGGAAGAAACCCAAGCCAATCCTTTAGTTGATCTCTATGTGGCTGATTAGACCTCTCTCCAAGTCAAGAATGTGGAATTCAGCCCAAAAAGAACCTTTAAGATCAACTCATCCCTATCCACCTCTCAGGAGAAAGAACTATGTAGCTTATTGAAAAATCACTTGGATGCTTTTTCTTGGAGCTATAAGGAGATGAAGGGAGTCCACCCTTCAGTTTGTACTCATAACATTTACATTAAAGAAGATTCTAAAGGTAGCCTCAAAGGAGAATGAATCTAGCTCTTAAGGACATTGTCAAAGAAGAGTTGCAAAAGTTGCTAGATGTAGGATTCATCTACCCCATCTCTGACAGTGAATGGGTCTCTCTTTTGTTGCTAGTGCCAAAGAAAAATTGGAAGTGGAGAATCTACATAGATTATTGGGAACTGAACAAGGCCACCAAGAAGGACCATTTCCCTTTGCCTTTCATGGATCAAGTGTTAGATGGCCTGGCAGGGAAGAAGTTCTTCTCCTTCCTAAATGGGTTTAGTGGGTACAATCAGATCCAAATTAGCCCAAAAGACCAAGAGAAGACCACTTTCACTTGTCCTTGGGGTACTTTTGCATACTAGGTCCTTCCTTTTGGGTTGTGCAATGCTCCCGCCACTTTCCAGAGAGAAATACTGAGCATATTTGTTGAACTGGTTCATGATTAAGTGGAAATCTATATGGATGACTTTACCCCTTATGGTTCTAACTTCTAGGAAGCTTTGACTAACTTGGAAAAACTTTTAGCCAAAATGCATCGAAATGAACCTATCTCTCAGTCTTTAAAAAATGTGAATTATTGATGACTGAAGGAACTGTGCTAGGCCATACAATTTCTTAGTAAGGATTACAGGTGGATCCCGACAAGATTGCAATCATCCAAAGGGTCCCACCTCCTCAAAAGGTAAGATATGTTTGGAGTTTCCTAGGCTTAGCAGGGTATTATAGGAGATTCATCAAGGATTTTAGTAAGCTAGCCTCTCCATTGTTTGGTATTTTGGGAAAAGATGCTGAGTTCATATGGACTAACAACTATCAAGAAGTTCTGGATGCCTTGAAAGGTAAACTGATAACTGCCCCAATTTTGAGAGATCCAAACTGGTCCTTACCTTTCCATATTCACACAGATGCCTCGAACAAAGCAATAAGAGTAGCCTAGGGACAAGTTGATGAGAAGCTACCTTATGCCATATATTTTCTCAGTAAAATCTTATCCAAGGCAGAATTAAATTACACTGTAATTGAAAAGGAGCTCATAGTTGTAGTCCATTCCCTAAATAAGTTCAGACACTACATCATCGACTACCAAACATTCGTACACATTGAACATGCTGCACTTAGGTACTTGATGAATAACCCAGATGTAAATGCTCATATTATTAGATGGTTACTTTTATTGCAGCAATTTAATTTAACCATTGTTGATAAGCGGGGTAAGGAAAATGTTGTTGCTGATTTTCTGTCTAGACTAGATCTGCCTACAGGTGAAGAAGGAATGGTGGATGATCAAATGCCAGATGAACACCTATTTGCTATTTCAGTACTCTCTCCATGGTTTGCTGATATAGCAAATTACTTGGTTTTAGCACAGTTTCCACCACACCTATCCTCAAAAGAGGAGTGAGATCCCAAGGAAAAGTCCCCCATTCACCTGGATTGGAGGCAATCTTTTTAAACTTGGCCCAAATTAGATTTTGAGGCGATGTTTCAGGGAGGAGGAAGTTTTTCACATTCTCCTAACTTGTCAAGATGGGCCCTGTGGGGGCCATTTTGCAGCAAAGAAGACTGCCTTCAAAATTCTACAAGTGGGTTACTATTGGCCCACTCTTCATCAAGATGTCAGAAGATATATCAGCCAATGTGACCGTTGTCAAAGGATGGGGAAACCTACCCCAAGGGATGAGATGACCCTGCAACCTCAAGTGACTCTCGAGCCATTTGAGAAGTGGGGCATGGAGTTTGTGGGTCCTATCGACCCTCCTTCAAAAGAGAAATCTTACATCATTGTGTGTACTTATTATCTGACAAAATGGATAGAAACAAAGGCGATCAAGGCAACAACAGAAGAAAATGTAGCTGAGTCTTTGAGGGAAAATATCTTCTACAAGTTTGGCCGTCAAAGAGAATTAGTCATAGATCAAGGGAGTCAGTTTACCTCCAATCTGATTGAAGACCTGCTCACACATCACAAGATTAAGCACAAAACTTCCACCCCTTATCATCTGCAAGCAAATGGACAGGTGGAAGTCACTAACCAAGCATTGAAAGAGATTTTGACTAAGGTAGTGAGTAGCAGTAGGAAAGATTGGGCAGATCGATTGGTTCAGGCCACCTGGGCCTATAACACCACTTGGAAAACCACCACAGGGTTCACACCCTATGAGTTGGTCTACGGGAAGAAGACTTTGTTGTCAATAGAATTTGAATATAACACATTAAGGATGGCAGTTCAGCTGGACCTAGATCTTAGCCGTTCAAAAAAGGAAAGGTTACATCAGGTAAATGAATTGGATGAATAGAGATTGCAGGCCCTTCTCCACTCAGAGACAATCCAACTTCAAAGAAAAATATGGCATGAAAGACACCTCAAAGAAAAAAATTCCAGGAAGGAGATTGGGCAATGCCGTATGATTCAAGATATAAATATTTCAAGGGAAAACTAAGGACAAGATGGTTGGGACCATACACAGTAGAAAAATGCAATGGCAATGGTTCAGTCCTGATCTAGACCACCAATGAAGAAGCCATCCCCATGCTCATCAATGGGTATAGGTTGAAGGTCTACAGGAAGCCCCTCTCAAAGCAAGAATTCATTGAGAATCTGGGTAAAACAATGATGGTAGTGGAGTAGGCCTCTCCCTGGACTCTACCCACGCCCTAAACAAAAAAAAAAAAGTGAAAAAGGAAAAAAATAGAGAAAAAAAACACAGAAAAAAGGAATAAAATATCCCTGGATGAAAACCTCTTGGAGGCACCCAGGGAAAATAGTGAGGGTGAAAACCTCCTCGAGGTGCCCCAAATGACTCATAAAAAAGAAAAAAAAGAAAAAAGAGAGAAAAAAAGAAAAAAAAGAAGAAAAAATAGAAAAGAACTAACTTCTTTTGAATGCATTGCAGATTGCAGGAGGGTCACAGACGAAAAAAGGGTATGGCCAGGATGTATACACCCTTGATAGCCCATTCCTCCATTATCATTATATTTTCCTAGGCCTCGGTCTTATTTGTTTTGAAAATTTTGCATCCTACAAGAAACTTTGTGCATTCTACAGGAGGCTCCTGTAGAAACTACAAAGAGCTCAAAATCGAGTTCATATAAGAATCCGAGGGCTAGAAATTTGTCCAGAAGGCCTGTGGACCTCCCTACCACCATTCATATTCCTAATTCTCCATTCCATCCCTGTACACCCACATTTCCACTCGCTTTTCCTTCCCTACACAGAAAACACAAAAATTCTGTTTCTTTCGTTTTTAAACAAAAACAAAATGATGGTGAATAAAACAACAACATTCTTCACTTTTTTCTTACCTAATGCATTCCAACTATTATTCCTTTCATTCAAAACCTTCTTCAGCTATCTCTTCAGTCCCTACTCAAGCATCAACCTGAAATTTTAGAGGGAGAAGCAGTTACAAGAAATCCTACAGGATTCTTATAGCAGCTGATCCCTTTAAAAAGAAAACTCTAGAGGGAGGGTCAATGCAACCAAGATGTATTCAACATGCAAGGAGCGATGCATAATCGAAGATCACCAGCATAAGCCACCACTTCAGAGGCCATGAGCACCACCAGCAACAACACAAGAAAATAAAAAAAATCAAAGTGCCAAATTCTGAGCATGCAGAGCACGGTAGCGACTAACAGGTAAGTGGCTAAACCTGTTCCTCTATTGCATCAATATTATTTAGGAACTACATGAACCATTAATATGGTCATGATCAAATGAAATCAGTGGCGAGCTAACTGGCCACCCTCGTTCAGTTCAAACCACCCTCGTTGAGTTCAAACAAGCCTCATCCAATTAAAACAACAGTTTAGAAGATGCAGTCAACACGTGTGGTCCGTCAAATAGGGAAGAAAAAACTCAAAACTGGTAGTGGTGGTGGCATATAATGGGAATTATGGAAGTGATGGTGGGCAAGTGACATGTAATACCATAATGACACTGGAGTAGGACCAACAGTCTGGATGGGGATAACATACCCTTCCTGCCACCTCACCTCATCACCACAAATCACGCCATCAGCTTAAGTACACTACGGTCGAAGCTTCTGCCACCTTTTGTTTTCATTTCAGTAGATGAGTTCTTGACTGTAGCAACTCACCTACCACCTTCAGTACATTGAACCAGTCGTTCTCTGCTAGTTTTCAAAACCCTCCTGCTTATCGGGATCTACAGGAGCATTATCACATTCTACAGGAGCGGGAACACTGTCTAGAGGAGGCTTTCTACAGGAAGGCTCGAGAATAGCTCTGTAGAGGAAAAATTTGGAATTTTTGCCAAATTCCATCTTGAAAAGAGGTAGGCTCAAAAACCCACTCTGCATGTGATATATCTACACAAGGTGGTGGGATTAGAAGCAAAGTATTGGGTTGAAAAAGGAAAGGAAAATTACCACAGAAGTTTGCCTGTGTTTTTCTGAGTTCTATACAGTCTCTCAACTTTCTTCTTTGCAATAAAGTCTTCCTTTTTCTTCTTCGTATTCTTCTGTAAAGAAGAGGTGCAACCATAGAAAATCAAGCCTGTGAAAAAGTGTGAATTTGCATTTGGAAGCTTGCTTATTTTGTGAGAAAGAAGAAAAGCATTGTTTTATATACTCTCTGTTTTGTCAAAATATTGATTTCCTTAAAAAGAGAAAAACCCTCGATAAGAAAATTTAGGTCGAGAACATGGTTTGAAGGGAGGCAAATTGCAAATTGTTGCTGTGAAAGAGAAAAACATGAAAAATTCTCTCTCTAGTTCCAGAAAGACAAACCTCAGCTATTCCTCTGTTCCCTGTTTTCAAATTTTGTTTCCTTCCTCCTCACCTGATCATTTCCTGCAACCATTACACACCATGCCAAGAGGTTTTATGAAAAAGGAGCCTTTGAACTCCAACAAATTGCATGAGCACCCAGAGGTGGTATCCCTCTTCACCAAGGAAAACTGGATGCTTTTCTTTGAGAGAATTCATGGATATTATGGGGAGGTGACCGGAGAATTTTTAATGTCCTTAAGACCCCATTCAAAACCCATGCTACAGTCAGTTTCAGGGGTTTGACCATAGATATTACACAAAATTTATTAGCAAAATCACAAGTCTTCCACTTGGGCTCCCTTGGAGCAAAGAAGAAAAACCACTAGGACAGGTTGCTAAAAAGACATGTTTTTTAGCCTGATGAACATCCTGTAGAGGATAAGAATGGGATTAGAAGGACAAGTATACCTCATCCATGGGGTGAGGTCAGCTAGTAGATCATGAAATATATCTCCTATGAAGGGAGATATAGTATAGTCTATGGTTATCACTTTAGATTATTGCATGAACTGAGATATGGAATGGACCTACCTACATCTAGAAAACTTAGTCTCCCATATTTCCTCCTCCAATCTTTGATAGAATGTAGCACCAAGTTGAATGTATGGGTTCCAAACCAACTGGCCCACCATGGGCTCATTAAATTACTGGTAGAAGATGCCCTCCACACATACATCATCCCTATAGCTAGGGAAATTTTCAGGAACATGACTAGGGAAGATGACATAAAGACTCTCACAGATGACCTTAGTCCATCCAGTAGTGAAGAGGAGGAGTAGAAAGAGGAACATGAAAAGGAAATCCATGAGGAAGCACAAAATATTCAAGTAGAAGAGGAAGAAGAGGAAAAACAGAGAAAATAAGAGAAACATGACACAACCACAATTGAACCTAAAGCAGAGAAGAAAACACAATCAAAAGCAGAAAAGAGGAAGAGAACAAAAGCTGAGAAGAAAAAGGCCAAGATAACTTAGAAAAAGACTGCCACTGGAAAGGTAGAAACTCAACAAGAAAAGGAGAAAACACCACCTGAGACAGCATAAACTAAAACAGAAACAACAAACACATGCAAAACTGCAGAGGGTGAAGAAGAGAAATAGCAGGAAGAAGTGTCCCCTGAGACACTAGCAAGGGAAGTAGCATCTGTTCTTGCTGCATTGAGCACTCCAGCTAAGAAAAAAGGAAAAAGAAAAAGAAAGACATCGATGTATTTTAAAGCTTGGAGGAGCACTAGAATCAAGGTGGGCAAGCCTGAGCCACCATTGAAAGAACCCATTATCATTGAGGATGCACCTACTGTGACAAAGGAGGAATCTCCTTCCAAAATCTCCATCACCTACAAGAGAGGGAGTCCTAAGACCTCCACCTGGAAGGAAAGGATCAATTTGATGGACTCTAAAGCAGTCCTATATGAGGCACAAACCTCTGTACAGGAGATGCTAGCCAAGCTCCAAGAAATTGAAAAGTTGGAAAGGAAGGTAGAGGAATAGTCCCAAGAGGAAGGTAAGGCAAAAGAAATACCAGAAACTGGACCTCATCCTAACTTAGGTTCCTATTACAATCTTTTGGAGGGTGGGAAGATCATCGCACAAAAATTCGTCGTGCCTCTTTTCTTCGAACTAGAAAAAGAAAGAGTCAAGACCCACACTTGAATGCATATTGTTAAATCTAAAGGAGTCGAAGATATAGGGCACATGGAAAAAAAGTTCAGAGAAATGGGCAAAGAATTGGGCATGGTACGACCCACAGAGAGCATCAGAAGAAATCAACTACATGAAGAAAATGAACTGTGGAAAAAGAAACTACAGGAAAGGGGACCCCAGGGAGGAAATAAGTTGCCAATCTTGGAAGGACAACAACAAAAAGAGGGACCCCAGGTATATAGTGAGGTATCAGAGAGAAAGAAACAAGAAGAAGAACCACAGATAGATAGTGAGACATTGATGAAACAACAGCAAGAAAGAGAATCTCAGGCAGCAACTGAAGTGTTGATTTTGAGAAGGTGGCCGCAGGAAAAAGAAGCTCAGTTAGCTTACATGGCCATCTAGGCAATGGAGGCATTATAATGTAGACAACCAGCTAAATCCTATGCATTTTATCTCATTGAAATATCAGTGGCTTCAATTCCATATTAAGACATTGGCCCAGAGTGGCACAATCCCATTTCAAGATTATGGTCAGTTTATGCATTTATGTGATCATAGTTCAGCCGAGGATAAGGAAAAGCTAACAGAATTTTAGCTACACAACATGGCACTTCCTGACATGAATTTATGGGATCCAAATGATGCATTTGGAGACTTACAGCTAATGGCTATGGCTTCTTGGATGAGCCATGAAGAGAAGAGAGCATTGGAAATTTAGAAAATGATGAAAAAAGAGCTAAGCGAGCCCCTGATGATTAGAGCTGAACTAGCAGACCCCTTAGCTCTCATGTATGCCCATCAACACCTTGCAGCCAATCCTCAAGTTCGCCCTAATTATGTTGACAGACAAGCACATGCTATTGCTCATTTTGAAGATATGGAGAGATTGTTTGGTGATGACTACCTTCATGCCTGCATGAGAAGGTGGAATACATTGCCACATAGCTTGAGGATCAGGGAGTATCACTCCGCAAACAAAATGGGGGAGGCCATGAGGAGAGGACCCTATATAAACACTCAATGCAAAACTTGAAATCCAACTCGATTGGTCTTAAATTCAGTCCTCCACTACTATTAGGACTATTGGAGGGAGTTAAGGAGGATGAAGAATAGAAACAATGGGAGGAAGTGGATGGGAAAGCAGGTTTCCATGATAGAGAGGAGACATCACATCAAAGACTTGGGATTCCAGGAATCTGTCAGAGCTATTAAAGATGAAGAGCTAGATTAGTTGCTTAGAGGATGAGCAGCCCATTCAGCAAGGGGGTGATGATGAGCCCCAGAAATGGTTAACTAGATGTGCTCATTCTACCTATTATTTTGATTTAATCCACCATTATCAATAGTTTTGTGCATGTTTTTGAATATATTTATGTCAATAGAGTGAATTGGGTTAGTCACTTTGCCATGTAGTCTAATGAATGTTTATTGCAATTTTTTTGGACAATTTTGGACAAAGACAAGGAATTTATGAGAAAATGGCAGCCAAACTCAAGGGAAACAGGGAAGAGGACTTGTAGGAGGGGTGTCTCCTTCATTAGTGACCCCTTCCTCTAATTCTCCATCAGCAGCTCGGAGTACAAAGGCCCACATTGATGATTCCAAGGGGCAGCCGAGCAAGTCAAGCAGGGCTGCTGTTATCTTCAGTTCTAGGAAGCCGAGTTTCTTAATTTTAGGAGGGCTGTTGGGAGTCCCCACTAGTATAAATAAGAAGGCTTCAAGCCTCAGTAGGTTAGCTAGTTCTTATTATATTTTCACACTTTTGTGCAACATTGTACTCAACTCATTTTTGAGAACAATTTTTATGTGATGTAACTGTTATTTTTGATAATGAAGATGAACAAAGTTTTGAGCCAGCACTGCCCTTTTCCAGAGGGCTGAATCTCTTGGGTTAGGGCCCAACCCAAGCTACCTAGCACCTCCTTTGTGTACTTGTATGTTTTTTCTTTCATTCATGAGATAATTTCTGTTGTTTAGGTTCATCTTGCTTTGTTAAATTAGGTTGCTTTTGATGATTAGCATAGTTGTTTTTGTATCAGTTTTGCAAGTAGGTTGTTGTAGTAACAAAGTAAGATTCAAAAAGGCCACAACAAGCCCTGCTCTCCTTTCTCCCTTCTTGGGACTAAGATATTACATCAAGGTACTACTATTGCCACCGAAAACACAATTTTTGATCTTTCATACAACTGCTAGTGTGATAACTCGGTTTGGAAAAGTTGATAGTAGCTTAGATTCACATGCTTATATAATCTCCTCTTCATTGTCCATAGTTCCCTCTCATGATTTTCTATTCATAAGGTATTGTTCAACATTTTTCCAGTTTTAGGTCAGAAATTAGGTTAAGTTAGACAAAACTTTGTTTTTTAGTTCTTGCTTTGGTAAGTTTTGAGAAGTAAATGTGTAGTTCTCTTGTAGAACATATCAACTCACCATCCCTCCATCAAATAGCCAACATCAAATTACTTCTCCTAGATTTCCCAACTCATTTGCCACATTTCGCTAATCTACCCTAATTTCTGTGTTTTTCCATAAAATTGCTTTCTTGCCCTTTGAAAAAATCCAACTATCTCACTCATCCCTAACCATCCCTGACAAGTTTTAGACCCCTAAAAACCTTCATCTAGCCTTAATTTCCCTTTTCCCATCATTTTTCCACCTTCAAACCTCCAAAACCACTTTCGGCCTCCTCTTGTAGATCCTCCTGTAGAACCTCTTGTAGATCCCTGCAGCCTCTTGTAGAATTTCCTGTGAGTGATTTTTTGAAGTCTGATCACAATGGAAGTCTTCAGAAGGGTACTAGGGGCTTCTTAGGACCTCTCCACACCTTCCTCACCATCTACAAAAGCCAAATCCATCTTCCTTTGCCACCAAACCTCTGCACAGTCACAATGAGTTAAATCACAAGCATAATAATTCCACATAAAAATACTCAAAAGTACAAAAAGATGATTTCTTCTCATTTCTCTTCGGAAGTAGCTTGAATAAATGCAATTTACCTTTTTAGTAGTCAATGGCGCTCATTTCAGTAATTTCCATCTCTTTTATTGAAAAAGTAGGGTTAGTGGGTAAACTAGGGTTTTCTAGGGTTTGCATTTCATTTCAGTTTTCATTCTCTTTCTGCAAGTAGGATAGTCCTGTAGGGTTAGTTTCCTTCAATCACAGTTAAAGCTTCTTCTGGGAACTCATAGAAGTTGGCTTAAGCTCCTAGCGAACTTGCGCTAGGTGATCAAGTGACAACCTGCAGTAAGAGCTAGTACTTGTGCATACAACACCATCGCTTCCAAGTTTTTTACGAACTACCAGGTTGATAAAAGTAAAGAAGGAAACCCCAGGAGTTGTAGCATTATTGCTACAATACTGGAGCTCACCAAAACCCATGAATTTGGTGCTTCAACTAATGTTTCTAATAGGTTTATCATGTGCCTAAAAAAGTAGGGATTTGGTGCTTTCTGCTAGTGGGTGGTAGCAAATAATTAAAGGGAGTTGGTGCTTCCTCTGAGTGGTGGTTCACAAATAGATTTATGTATTAGAGTAGGTGCTCTCATTTTAACATCAATAACAAGAGAAACCTTTGGTGGTTTTTTTCACGGAATTGTTTCCACGTTAAACTTTCATGTCTCATTTGTTTGTTTCTCAGGATCTGTATGCTTGTATTGGTGGACATGGTTGTTGTTATGGTTTGTTAATGGTTACTCTCATATAATAGATGCCATTTTTTAATGAGTAAATATAAGTTGGCAGAAAATTTTAAATTAGCCTTAATACTCATTCATGCCCCTCTTAGCATTAACATTGTTTACAAGATTTATAGGCTTACATATTCCTTCGATGCTTTCTCAATTTTCCTATGTGTATGATTTTTACCTATTACTGGAGCTATGGCAACACATGGAACAAGATCATGGATGATGTCTCTACACTCAACTTTTATTCAAGGGTACAAAATGGGAACTTCACTTTTGAACCTCAATATATCTCAAATGAAATTTCCACACTCAAGGGTCGAAATGAGGAAACATATCCTTACTTGGAGAAGTTTAAGTTTCTTGGTTTCTCTTATTTTGAAATCCCCACCAACAAAAGGCACCTTAATTGACATTCTCGTATGGAGGACTTATTTTGTCTAATGTTATGTATTTATAAGTAAAGCCATGCTACATGATGGCCACTATCATCATGAAGAAAATTAAATTATTTCTAGAAATAGAATGTTCTTTAGTGAAGAAGTATTATATTTAGGAAGCTTAAGAAGCACCAAAGTGAGTTTAGTAGTTGGTTTGGAGAATGTATTCACGAGAAGAAAGAAATAGTAGTGCTTGAATGAAATATGTCAAGATTTTTTAAACATGAGGATGATCATTGTCATTCTACAAGTTGAATTCATGATGAGTATATTTTAATCTGTGAGCAGTTCCTCTTGAGCCAAATTTCTATGTATTTTACAAATCTCTTATATTTTTGTCTAAATATGTCTAAAATCTATTACTGTAACAAAATGATACATGGAGGCACTAGCCTCTGTAGTTCTTAGTCGAGGTTCATGGCATATTGCATCCAAAACATAAGGAAGACTCCCCAGAAGAGGGAAGCCAGTCTAGTCCAAAATAGATTTGCTACCCTCGCAAGGGAAACCATCATGTTTACATAGATTAATATTCTATTAAAAATAGCTTCAAAACTAACTATTTTGTTCAAAAGTGAAAAAATAAACCCATAGGACTGGGTGCTAGGAACCTGAAACTTGAAGAGACATGCTGGTTTAATCGTCATTTGGTGTCGATCGGTGTTCTTCAAGAATTAGATGCCTATAGGCATCGTGGTGATCCACGTCTTTTAGCCGTTCACCCATGTCTTCCTTCACCATATTTTGTCACTTCTGCTCTGCTACAGAAGGCTTTCTTTGAGCATTATCCTTCTTCTTCATTACGCAAGTGGGACATGCTAACGAAGGCTCGCCCTGAGCAATATCCTTCTTCTCCATTGCACGAGTGAGACATCCTTCCTCGATGGAGGGTTCCTCCTAAAACGTGACTGTAATGGTGGCCTTGATAAGAGGTCGATCCAGAGAGCAGTGGTAAGTGAATTGAGTTGTATAATTGGATTGCTAAGGGCTGGGAGGGAGAGCAATAGCTGTAGGAAAAGTTTGTGAAGGTTGGGAGTGAACAACATGAGTGCGACCTCTGCCACTACGTGTATCAAGATAACGGACCGAGAGGTAATTTGACGAGTGGGAGGACGATTCAGAGACCATTGAGGGCGAAGAATGGGTCATTCTGCCTCTGCTGTTGTCCCTCCTACTACGCATTCACTGGCATAGCTGAGGCATAATTGTGTAGGGTGGAAGGTATTGATTGTGAGGAGTAGGCATTGAGTAGAAAGGGTCAATTTGGGTGGTGTTATTAGAGGCAAAAGGCTCAGAGGCGATGGTCAAGTCATACAGAAAACTTTATAAATAGTGGTTTCCCTTCCCAAAATCTATACAATAGAGAATACTACATCTCCTTCCTCTTGTCATGTGAGTGCTTAGCTCCATGACATCCAGGGGGCACTTGCAATTCAGAGGTAGAGTGGCATGAGCAGGTGGAGGAGTGCATTCCTGTAATTGAGTGATGTCATTAAGGATGGTGAGGGATCTTGATCTAAGTACTTGATCATTGTCTACCCCTGTATTTTTCAAAATATCAGCTACCTTGTTGCCTTCCCTCTTGACATGATTGAAGGTGATAGCTCTTCTATTTTTTAACCACTGCTCAATGAGCTCTGAACAAGCTGCCAATCTCCAACTCGTAGCCACTTTAGAAGCCGGGGTCCCTAATTGAATATGATTAGCCATGTTGATGAGGATTTGGGAATCCCCTTCAATCATAATAGGGTGAAAGTTGTGTTGATGTGCTAAACAAATACCCTTCCATAGACCTTCCAGTTCTGCTCAGTTATTCGTATCCCAACCAATTGATCCAAAATAAGTTAGAAGAGGGGTGCCTTCATGATTCCTGAATATACCTCTATATCCTGCCTTGCCCGGGTTTCCTTTTGGGCGCCATCAAAGTTTAACTTGATCATACCTATTGGAGGGGGATTCCATTGAGTGGAAGGGCTAGGAGTGGTGGTGGAGATGTTGAGATCACCTTGAACCGACGGAATCTGGATATTCCAATTCTCCCAAATATTCCATTCCTATGCTTGAGTGGGGAGATCATCTGCCTTCCACTTCTGGAGAGCCAAGGTTTCTCGAATAGTTTGGCATAAATTGCTCCAAATGATGTCGAGGGGAGTGCATTGATTCTTAAATATTCACTTATTTCTTTCCTTCCAAATTGTCCAAAGAAGCGGTCCTGGGAGGATTTTCCATAGAGAATTTAGTAGCTTGCTATTGCAAGGAGTGGAGATCTAGTTATGGATGGTGCTAATAATGTCCCCTAAAACTCTGCATGTTCTTTGACATCTGAAGCTGAGTTTTTCCCATAATTTGCTGGCCAAGTCGCATGAATCCATGAGGTGCTGAATGGTTTTGTTTTGCTGATTCCAATTGGGGCAATATGAGGGTCCATGGAACCCTCTTTTAATGAGATTATCCCATGTGATAATTCTTCTGTGACAAAGCAACCATATGAAAGTGTATACTTTGGGCCATATTCTAGGGGTCCACATATGTTCCCAGATTGGGTCCACGGGTTCTTAAGTTTGAATCATCAGACCATATGCCTCCTTAGTTGAAAAAATTCTCCATGGGGTATATCCCCATCTTAAAATGTCCTTTTTATCTAAATATCGGATTTTCCTATTATTGAGCTCTGTGTCGATTGCTTTGTAGAAGTCCTCCATTGCTTGTGGAATGATCTGTTCTACCTTTTTTCATTGCTTGTATCCCTGGTTGTTGTGTTGAGTCCAGTGCTGAGAGACTTTGTCATTCTGATGAATGGAATTTTCCTCAAGATTTTGGGGATGGATGGCTTCTAATAATTTGGGTCATTGTTGCCATGAGTCAACCCAAAATCTAGTAGTGCCACCATCTCTAATTTCCCAAAAACTATTCTGTTGTATCATTGCCCCGTGTTGTTTTGCCTCATTCCAAATTAGAGAGCCTGCATCATTATTTGCGAGTCTGATAAGATCTTCCGATGAACGATTATTTGCATATTTTTGAGCCCATAATTTGGCCCATGGTGTGTGTGGGGATGATAACCATTGCCACCATAGTCTTGCCCCCATCATTGCATTACTATGTTGAGGGTCCTGCAATCCGAGGCCTCCCTGCCTTTTTTGTGTGCAAATAGTCGACCATTTAACTAGGACCCATTTGTGATTTTTCCCTGAGGATCCCGATAGAAAGTTACGTTGTATGTTCTTGATCTTTTTGAGTACCCAATTTGACACTGCGAGAACAGATAAAAGGTATAGAGGCATAGATTGTAGTACTACTTTGACAAGAATGAGCTGACTTGCCATATTGAGGGCTCTATAAGTCGATAGAGATAGGTGGCCTTCAAGTTTTTCTAGGAGAAAATGCCAGGATGCGTGCTTTATAGCAGAGTCAATCAATGGTGCGCCCAAGTATTTGGAGGGAAGATTGGCAACAGTAAAACCTAGGATTCTTGCTATATTTCTTTGTGTTACACAGTAAAATGTCACTGCCATCATGTCAGTCTCCCTACTGTGCCATAAACCACATTCACCCATACTCATGCTCCTCAAAATGGCTGAAAAAACCTCTTTGCCTAAGTTAAATGAATCATCGCGTCTGTTAATCAAATAACCGCGCTGACGGGCAGAGGCCAATGTATCAGCTGCGCTGACATCGCATCTTGCCTTCTTTGCTGTCTCTGTCGTCGCATTTTTATATTCACACAGCCGCGCTGACCTGCTTTTTCGGGCCAGTGCCCTTTATTCGTGTCCTTCCGCGCTGACAGCGCAAAGTTGCTACAGGCATCTATCCGTCATCGCTTTGTTGCTATAGGGTCACCCGCGCTGATCCTGTAAAAGTCCTTTTTGTCCAAATCGACCTACTGAACCTCTTGGTTTTGGTTTTCTCCTGCTTTTTCTACTTGGTTTTTGGCTTGATAGCTTTGTTTGAACTGTGGCTCAATTTCTTGCGAGGCCTCGTTCTACGGGTGCTCGTTTGTCACTTGTTTTCGGTTTGTGCAAAGCCCTTCTTTTGCTCTTATTGCTTGGTTTATGTTTTGTCTTGACTTTTAGCGATTACTGAAGTGTGTCAGGCCGTCGTTTGTCTGGTTGTGAACTCTCATCCTTCAGGTGTTTGCTTATCTTCATTTGATTTCACACTCAAACCCTAGGGCATCTAGTGGTTGTGTGTGTCTAGCCTCCCGTCCGGGATTTGGTGTTCTTAAATTGGCCGGCCAACTTCGTTTTGTTTTCGCTTTTGTTTGGTGATTGTTGAAAGTGATTGATTGTGTTCCAAGCGGTTTGCTTTCCTCCGACGAATTCCTCATTGTCTTTTTGAGCTTAGATTACAATAGCTCGTAAGCCCTTGTTTTCCTTCGATTTGGAGAACTGGTTTTAGTGGCTTGGGAATTGTCTTGTGTGTGCATTGAGTGATTTGGTTTTCACTTAGCATAGCTATCCCTCTAATTCGTTTGAAAGGAACTTGTATGTCATTGAAAAAGTAGAGCAAACTAGTATCTTTTGCATTGATAGTTGAAAAGGAAAGAGCATTTCATTGTCTTATGATCTTCAAAGAAAAGTTTCATTTCCTTGCTATTAGTTGCATTAGGTTGCGTGCTTGCTTGAATTCGTTTTGTTTGTTTAAAAAATCCTTAACTCTTGTTAGCTAGAATTCATCGAACAAAATGATGATCTTTGGCATATAGTTGCATTTAGGCGTTTTTGAGAGATCATACGGTAGGACCTCAAACTCAAACCTAATTCAAGATCAACT
>APFE031408700.1:86353-125363 GCA_000404065.3 Pinus taeda
CTTGTTTCTTCACTTTTCCGTGTGATTTGCTTTCCACACGATGGAAGAATGGTGACGATGGACCAATTATCGTTCATCTGTCCACAAGCCCCTCCGGCAAGATTTCCCTTCCCTCTTGGTTCTCATCCACCAGTTGCATCTGTCTCACCCCAGATCAACTATGTGGCTACCTCTCCCATGCCTGTACCCAGCAATGCCGCTATTGTGCATAGTGTCTTGGGGGCATTGGGTCCCGACTTCCGAGACATTGACCTCGCATTAGGAGTGCCACTCTTGGAAGCCCCAATTTCCTGTTCATTATGATGAACTTCGGTCGGAGCACAGTTCCTTTTCCCATGTCAAGCTCCTTAACAAATGAAATTGGGTATGATCGGAGCATAGTTCGTTTCCTATGTCAAGCTCCTTAAAAAATGAAACTAGGATTGGGTGGAGCATAGTTCACTTTCCTATGTCAAGCTCCTTAAAAAATGAAACTAGGTCTGGTCGGAGCATAGTTCATTGTCCTATGTCAAGCTCCCTAAAAAATGAAACGAGGAGTCTCGAGGATAGTTTTGCTAATGTATCAACCTCGTTAAAATAATGAAACGGCTTGTATCTTAGCATAGTTCCTGATCTTGTGTCAAGCTCGTTAAAAAATAAAACAAGGGTTATGAGGATAGTTCTTTTACTATGTCAACCTCATTAACAAATGAAACAACTCCCTTTTCAGATCGAGTCTTTTGATTAAGATCTCGTAAAATCCAAGTCGAGTCTTTCCAAGATCTCGAAAGTGAACCTTCATTCCATCCACTTTGTTGAATGCAATGAAGCTTGGGGGGCATGTACCTCGCTTTGTGTCATTACGCTGGGGGCATGCGAACTTATAACAAGCATAGTTTTTTTGTTTCAAGCTTGTGTAAACATGAAACCAATTCCAAGCAGAGTTCTCCATGGTTCAAGCTTGTGTAAAAATGAACTCATGCCCGAGCCACCTTTAAGCTCTTTTCTAACTCGTAAAATATGAAAAGATTGCCGAGTATTTTTCCCTTTTTGACTCGTTAAAGAGAATAAAAATGGAGGTCATCATTAAGCTCTTTTCCGACATGAAACAAGAAAAGATTGCCGAGCCCCCTCTCAGCTCGTCTAAAAGGAATGAGAGGCGGTCGTTTTAAAGCTCTTTTTTGACCGTTTAAAATAACAAAGATTGCCGGACGTTTGTCGTTTCGCGCTCGTTATTGGTTCTAAAACGACGTGATGCCGACCGCTTTTTACTTTTTCGGGTCGATATCACTATTTATGAAAAGTACTCCTCGGTCGTAATGATCGGGCGGTTCTTTCGAGCATCGTTTTATACTTTTTCGGGCTCGAGAGACACAACTGTACGAAAAAGCACCCCCCTGGAGTTTCCTTTTCAGCTGTCTTTTCAAACTCTCTAAACATGAAAAGACGCCGAGTTTTTCCTTTGTCAGACTCGTTAAAACTAAATGACATCGGGCTCCGTCACAATGACGCTCTCCAAGCATATGCTATCCCCGTCAAGCTTGTCATCCAAAAATAATCGGGGTACTCGCCAGAAATGGTGGGGGAAAATAAAGGAACCGTAATCGTCGTCATCGGCAGTATGTCGCTCTTGAACATGGCACTGTTGCACTCGTGTCTGGGTGGGGACATCTCATCTCACTTCGCTTTTGCCTCCATGGGTTTGGGTTATCCTATTTGGCCACTCATCTGCTCATTGTCCTTTTGTTATGACCTCTGACCATTTGACCCCCCAAATACTGCCAAATCCGTCGTTGTGCCGCCGATATGTTCAAGAGAAGTTGACCTCTGCAAGTATAACCTCCCTCTGATATTTCACGCAAAACAAACTTGTCTCTACCCATCTCGCGTCGATGATGTGGGAATCACTATGGCCCACCTTCGATAAATATCACTTCCTGTCGACTTCAGCTCATGATCCAGGAGTGACCTCGAGACTCCCTTCAGGTACCTTGGGGCCTGCATGCCTTAACGGCAGGTCCTTCGTGTTCGACGTGAGGTTTTCATCATTGGCCTTCGATCGGGTGATTCCGCGGGTGTTCGACATCGGCTCATTCATTCACATGCCGTGGATTGTACCTATAGTACCTTGAGGACCATCGTCATTATTGGTGGCCCCTCTCGCCTCTGTTAACAGCTTTCATCATTGGCTGGTAATCAGACGATGTTCCAGCATATTCGACTTCGACACATATATTCACATGTTTGAACTTGTACTTTGTCCGGGTTCGGATGGAGCGCAAGACCCTGGTTCCAGTCCATTATGGACCAGGTTGCGATTTTGTGGGACATCATTACATGACTCATTGATGGATGGCTGCGACCATACCTGAGTCCTCTTGAGGATGGCTGCGACCATACCTCTTATCATTATGGTCTTCTTAGCTGGGTGGCTGCGTCCACGCCACAAACCTTTTTCTATATGTCTTTTGGATGGCTGTGTCCATGCCTAGACTACATGTAATTGACATATCAGTTGTATCCGCCTGCAGGTTCTCTCCAGTGGTGTTCCAGTCCAGCAGTCTTGTAAAGCATTTCACCCCTCCCACTCTCTCGGGCTTCATTCTTTAGGGGGCATCTGTTACACAGTAAAATGTCACTGCCATCATGTCGGTCTCCCTACTGTGCCATAAACCACATTCACCTATACTCATGCTCCTCAAAATGGCTGAAAAACCCTCTTTGCCTAAGTTAAATGAATCATCGCGACTGTTAATCAAATAACCGCGCTGACGGGCAGAGGCCAATGTATCTGCTGCGCTGCCAACGCGGAAGCACACCTCTTTTCCGCGCTGGTCCCATTTTTCGAACAGCGCACCCTCCGTTTGTCCTTTTCGCGCTGACCAGACCTCTTCTACATCTGGTTTGCGATGTCAGCGCGGCAGTTCATGGGTTTTCCACGCTGATCCTGGGCAAATTTGTTCTAACAACCAACCTTCCAGATCCCTCCAGACTGGTTGTTAGCATTGTTAGGTCGCCATCCTTTCTCTGGCATGTCTGTTCGACTGACCATCCACTTATCTTGGGGGAAAGCTCATCCTTTACCTATTCATGGAGACTCCTTCTCCTTTATAAGCCTCCTCCATTGCCCATGAGCAGCTAGTTTGGAACATATAGACTTTAATTGAGGAATTCTTAGTGCATTAGTGCTGCTCTTTGTAGGCATTTGGTGTGTTGTGTGAGGATTGCTTTTGAGCTTGAGGAAGGTTATGAGTTTGTTGCCTTGTATGTGAGAGAGAGACCTTTTGACTGGGAGATTTGCTCCAAAGGTGAATGCTTGGGAGACATGCTGGCTGGACCCTCTAGGGAAGGACTCAGCGTCAGGACATCGGTTGTACCTTACTCTACTTTTTGTTAATAAAGATAGATGACTACTCTTATGGTTCCATTTACATTTGTTCAATGATTGATTAATGCAAACTGTATCCTTCCTGACTGATACATAGTTGTTGTTAGTAGATTTTATGCTTGTGTTTTCTCTCTTTTGCTTGTGTAGGTGTTCATCCGCGAGGATAGCGGGGAATTGTGGTCGGCTGCAGCGAAGGAGCGAGAGGAGTATCTCTTCGACAAACAAGCGTTGGAATCCAAGTAGGTTATTCTCACCCACTTGTTAATTACAACTAGGAACCTGCGGTGTAGCATTGTTTGATTGTTGCTAGACCCCTGTTGGGCTAGTAGGGATCGCCTCTATCCATAGAGGGGATTTACCTATACAACACTTTGTATTACTTAGGGAGTATGAAAGAAGAATATTTGAGACTTAACAATGTTAATGGTAGTTCCTAAAGCCTCAGAGAAGGCATCTAACAAGGATTTGAGTGTGTGAGATTCTTGGGCTAAAGGGTGCCCAAACAACATATTATCATCCATGAATTGTTGATGAGTGATTGCAGAGGTTCCATGGATAGAAATGCCTCTAAGGTTTTGAGTATGAAGAGCATGCTTTATAAGATGACCTAAGCCTTCTGTCATGAGGACAAAAAGAAAAGGGGAGAGGGGATCACCTTGATGAATTCCTCTAGAGGGGGAGAAGGGGCGAGAGGGGATGCCATTTACCAAGATGGAGAAAAAGGTGGATGATATGAGATTCATGACCCATCTCACCCATGTTGGGCTGAAGCCAAAGGCTATAAGCATTTGTTTTATATATGTCCAGCTTAATTTGTCAAATGCTTTAGATAAGTCAATTTTGAGAAGCATACCTACCTGTTTGTTGTGCTTTAGGGAGTGAATGATCTCTTGCGTTAGAATTATGCCATCTAGGATTTGATGTCCCTCCATATATCCTGATTGTTCCTATGAGATGAGTATGGGGAGCAGTGGCTTGAGTTCGTTGGTGATGACTTTCGAGATGAATTTGTATATAACATTGCAGAGTACTATGGGCATGAACTTCTCTGAAGTATTTGGCTGATCTTCTTTGGGGATGAGAGCTATGAAGGTTGCATTTAGATATGGGAGAAGCCAGTGCGTAGTCCAAGATTATTCCACAACTTTCCAGACCTCCAAGTTGATGAGATCCAAAAAGTGATAGAAAAAGTTGGAGGTGAATCCATCAGGTTTAGGGGATTTCCCATCTTTTAGTTGAGCTATTGCTGATTCAACTTCCAGAAGAGTGACCAGTTGAAGTAATAGGTGATTGTGTTCTTCTGTTATAATTTTTGGCACATGCTGAAGAATTTTGTTTATGGTTGGTTGCCTGTTTACTTGAGGTTCTTGATGTACAGATTTAAAATGGGTGAGGAGTTCCCTCTCAATGTCATCATGTTCCTCCATTCTTTCTCCCTACTAATTCTGAAGTTGTGCAATGTTATCATGCATTCGTCTCTGGATGGTGGTGCGATGAAATAATTTGGTGTTCCTTTCCCCCTCTTTTAACCATCCGATTCTTGATTTTTGTTTCCAAAGTACCTCCTCTTGCTTCCTTCTGTCTTCTACCCGAGTAAGGAGATCTTGTTCTTGTTTTGCTAGTGTTTCAGTTCTCCCTTCCTCGATAATTCTCTGTTGTAGCTCAATCATGCTTTGCTCAAGTGTTTTTTGAGCTTGAAAAATATTTCCAAAGGTGGAATGATTCCATTGCTTGATTTTCCATTTGAGATTCTTTAGTCGTTGTTCGAATTGATACATGATTGATCCTTCAGGAGGAGTGAAATTTTCCCAAACTGTTTTGACTATATTTTTGAAGTCTAGATGAGAGAGCAAGAAGGATTCAAATTGGAAAGGCCTTCTGGTAGAGTCTCCTGGTCTTTGCCACTGAAATGAAATGGGCTAGTGATCCGAGCCTGATAGAGGCATAATTGAGGCTGTGATGTTTCCACCCAGGTGAATGGCATTGTCTGAAATGAGAAATATATCCAGCCGAGATGCAGTTTGTTGGGATCCTGACCTTTTGTTATTCCAAGTATATATTCCATTAATGAATTCTAAATCTATCACCGAGTTGTTTTGTATATAGTCTCTGAAGCGGCTGCTTTCATTGTCCAGTTTGACTCTGCCTCCTTTTTTTTCTTCCAGTTTAGTAATCATGTTGAAGTCCCCACCTGTGATCCATAGTGGGTGTGTTCTGGTGGAATTGAGAGCTTCCAATGTGTTTAGCAGCGTAATCTTTTGCAATGAGTCGTAAGGAAAATATATTTGACAGATGACCATGTATATTAGTTCCTATGATATGGAAAGTGGCATGTATGAGATGATGGGAGGCATGAAAGTCTATGAGTGAGATAGCCTGTATATTCCATGCAATGGCAAATCCTCTTGAGGCACCGGAAGCATCCACCGCAACTGAGTGACATCTTGGCCAAGCTCTAGATAGAATAGAACCCAATGTATTACTATTGCATTTTGTTTCTTACATGAAGAAGATTTGTGGTTTTTCATGCTGTATCATGTTTTTTATCCTTCTGTATTTCCCAGGGCTATTGAGCCCTCTTAAATTCCATGATATGAGATTCATGGTTGACTAGTGGGTAACGGCCTATAGTACTTAGTTAACTTGGAGTATCTTCCTGACTCCACCAACATTTCCCCAATGATGATGGCTCTTTGCATATCTGTCTTTCTTCCCCTTTTCTTGCCATCTTTGTGGATATTTTTCCCATCCCAGCTATTACCTCATTGTATGCCTAAGCTTCTCTGCTGATTGACTCTTGAAAGGAATAATTCCAAATTTTGGAGCTGCCTATCTGGAATTTTGTCAAACTCTTTCTTTCTAAAATCTTTTTCAAGACCAAAGATGTCTATGTCTCCAGGGTCAAATCTCTCTGGTTCCTCATCCATGTGGCTATGTTGGCTGCTCTCAGACATTGAGTTAGTTGTCTTGGCTGGATCTAATAAAAGACTGTCGATGTCCATTCCTTTTGCCTACCATAGGACTATATTTGTCTCCTAGATGGGGATGGATGGAGAGGCTTCTCTCTTTTGATCAATTTTCTGATCATGCAAAGGTATAATAGACTCATTAAGTTGAGGTGAGGTGGATGGCATGGTGGATTGCTCAACAGGTTTGGAAAGATCTCCTTCAGGCATGGAATTTTGTGAAAAAATATCAAAGCTATTAATTGTGGAGGGTGCAGAGGAAGTGGGCAAGGGGTTTTTGAGGACAGGTGGGGGCTTTTTGGCATACTTCTTTTGATTAATGACATTGGTGAATCCTTTAGAGTCAGAATTCTCCGAGTTATCACTCGTTTTGGGGGAAGCCTTTAAGGGATAGTCTAGTAATATATGGCCATGAGCATGGCATTTTCTACATCTGAAGGGAACATGTTCATAATCTATAGGCTGAATCCATTCAAAGTCATCATGAATAAGGCTTAGCGAATCCATGAGGGCTTTGTCGAGCTGCATATAAACGTAAATGCGAGCATACAAGGTGTACCTTCAGAGCTTTGTTTCCTGTGCAATCTTTATGAATTCCCCTAGCCCTTTGCCAATGGCTTTTAGTGATTCTTCATCCCAATTTTCCAAGGGCAATGGTACATTTGAATCCAAACTAGCGCCAAACTAAATTCATCTTTATGTGGATTAAATCTTTCAATCTAATCCCTTAAATACATACTTGCTGCATTGAAGAAATAAGGGCCACCATCTAAGATTATATTGTTGTCTTCTCTGCAGTTGAATATAGAATTGAAGAAACCTTTTGGCCCTAGTTGTAGGGTAACGTGTCCTTTTGATTTCCACTTTAGTAATCCATCCCTACAAGGCTTTCTCGGTTGGGAAGAAACCAACAAAGTCACCTATAAGTGCATGATCCTTCATAAACTATATTTGGGCATTCATTCGATGGGTTGGTAAGTCGATCTTGGGGCGTTCTACTACTATGGGCTTGCATGTGGATGATCTCGCTTTCATGGGTTCTACATTTCCAATGGAGGCTTTCTCCTACCCTTTTCTCAAATCTTCCTCCTCCTGTTGCTTAGCGGATTGATTCTACGACTGTATCGCTATTCCGGATGATGTCTTTTCATTTTCATTAGTGTTCCATTTGGGATTTCGGCTGTCATTGTTACTGGTGGGGGGAGGCCCCATGGCCTCCCCCATCTAAATATTCATTTTGTAGACTTTGTTAGTGCGTCTGAACTAGTGCTCGAGAGACTACGTCACCGCACTGGAGGCCTACCGTGCCTGTACTCATGCTATGGTAGGGTTTGTGAGAAACCCTAGACTACCATGGTTCACGAGCTCTCGACAAATTCACTCCCCTCTTAGTTCTACAAATCTCTTATATTAACATAAGGAGTTAGTGAAAATATTGATTATGAAGATTGTTATGGAGAATTTTGTTAGGTTTCGACCCTAACCCCCTTTGTTGAAATAATAGGCCCAAGGGGCCATGCAAGAGTCATGATTAGTTATATCAATAAATAAATCACATCATCATTATATGTGGTTGACCCACATTCTAAAAAGGGGACCAAAATTAGCTATATGAGACCATAATTAATAAATAAAGTGGTTAAACTACATTATGCAAGGGACCATGAGTATTTAGGGATTTAGATATCATGAAACTATGTATTGTCAAAGATATTAAGGGAAGTCTTATATTTTTTTGTGTTATTGAGATTTTCTCTATTTCAGGTTTCCCCCTTGAAGAGGCAAGTGCATGATATTGTTGGAGATCTTAAGAGAATATTTCCATTTTCTATCCTCTCAATGTGTTATTTTCTTTGGTATCTCTTGCATATTTTTCACTTCTCACGTTTTCTACAATTCAAGCATACTACAAGTCATATCAAAGCACTTTTGTCAAGTCAACCTCGCCACCAACTTTAACAAAACTTTTTGTAGGCTAGAGATGTATTCTGACATCTTTAAGCTATAGATATCTTTCATTACATGCATCAACATCCAATGTGGGAAACATGCACGTAGGAACCATAAGAGGTGGTCATGTCTATTGGACTGCCTTATAACCCTTGTTGGTACCCCTTTGAGAAGTAGTGCATCAAATAACACCTTTATGTGAGTTGCACTTCCACATACCTTTGGTATATAGGAAGCCCCGTATGGTTACCTAGAAACCAACCTTATAGAAGTCATCAATTATTTTGATTCTCTAGTACACTGCAAACAACACTCAAGGAGATTACTTGCACATATCAAGGCTAGTTGGTTAGTATAGTTAAGGGAATAGTCTATCCTCCTTAGCGATGAATGTGAAAGATTTGTTCGAGAACTGTTGTAGGACACATGACATATATTGTAATATATATCACCTATCACTCCTTTAATACTACACTTACCTCACTTCTTGTTGATTAACACTCACATTCCTACACATTTTGTGGTATCCAAAAGTTAGGTTATCTATTGCCATAATACTCATTAGTGGAAAATGTTGAGTTCCTATACATTTTGCACTATTATAAAGTTGGGGAAGTTGGGGTTTTTTTCACCCCAATATTAACCAATTTCGACCACTAAGTTCCTACACATTTTTTAGTATCGATATTTTGGGATTTTGGTTGCCACAATATTGATCAACCCGGAGCAATACTCCTATGGTAGTAGAGAAAAAAAAGATTGTGGTCCCAAAATTGCACTTGCAAGAGACCTATCCCACAAGATTTAGGATGAAAAGCTTATCGTAGTGATACCATCAATAGAAACCTTGCCTCATACCCATTGCAACCATACTAATCTTAACTAAACCCTTTTTTTTTTTTTTTCAATCAATTCTATGGCAACAATGAGGGCTCAAGCAATGGAAAACCTCGAGAAATGAATTAAAAAACTAGAAACAGGCCTCACCTCCAAAATATGAGATGTAGTTTAAAAGGCCTTAGAAACACTATTGAGGAAAATTAATCACATTGAAAATAGTGCACAAATTTATGAATAAAATGACACTTTTCTTCAATGATAAAATGAAACAAAATAGTATTAGAAATATCAATTTATTGAATTTATTTCGATGTTTGTAGTCTCCAAGAGTCCTTTACAATGCTTTGAACTTATGTTGTTAAAACAGTAGTTGCAATAGTGCAAGTTGTGCCATTCATACATAATTCAAGATGAAAAAGAAAATTCTTCAATAATCCCCAAGACCTTAGATTCTCTCTCCTCTAAACTACAACTCTAAATACTCATTACAATAATTCTTTTAATAATTCAAAAATTGCAAAGAAGAGAAGCCACTTAATACATTCTACAATCCACTAGTTATAATTTTACAGAAAGAATTCCCAACACTAAAGCTATTCGAGAATAGTTCTTGTCAATCAATTTTCATTGGCCCAAATTTCTATTCTTCTATTGTTGGAGCAATGGCAGTGATTGGAATATTATTATCCTCATCTCTTCAACTCTTTCACTGCAAAAAAATCAATCAAAATTTAATTAAATTGCAAATTAAAGTCGAAATGCTAAATCAAATCAATCAAAATTTAATTAAATTGCAAATTAAAATCGAAATACTAAATCCTGAATATACAACATATCCAATCAAAAGTTGATTAGACAATTATATAAAAAGAAATATGAGCTTTCTATTGATGAGTGTGAAGATACAATTGGTAATTATGAACATATATGAATGAATTTTTACTCAGTAGAGGGCAAATGGAAATAAAAATAAATAAAATGAGAAAATGGTGAAGATTTTTCCATATTCTTTTATTGTCTTATCACAAACATATTGAAGTTCTTTATTGTCTTGTCACAATGCATATTGACGTATACATTCCTAGGATGCTAGATTTTAACAATGATATTTCTGAACATTAATTTGGAGGTTGTGTTTCTCTAAATATTGATAATAGTAGTTGTTAAAAAATAAAAACAACAAAAAAGAGAGTGAAACCATAAACTATTTGATGTCAGATTTTATGCTTATGCTATTCATGATATTATGCTCAGATTTTCAGGAGAAATCACATAGAGAACAAAGTGTCTACCTATTTAGAACCAAGACCTAAGTTCATCATGAGGAACCTAGATCTAGAATCTAAAATCTTTGAGGCTTTGTTCTCTATGTGATTTTTCTGGAAAATCTTAACAGAAAATATTTTATATTGTAATCAACACAAAAAGTCCATATTTTTATTTCAAAAAAAGAATTTGACAAATATGGTGGCAGCTCACTATGACTTGGAGTCTTAGTTGTTGTTTCATAGACTAGTGGGTGTTTTTCTTAGTGGCAATCCTCAATTATATTCAAGTCATTAACATCCTAAATTTGGGGCACATATATCTTAACCTCTATGAGGCCTGCATTTAGGCATTGGTCACAGGCTCCATTGATAATGGAGTGCATTAATACTTCCCTTGCATTTAGCCATGCTAGCAAATACATAATTCAATATAAAGGGAAAGGTGAAGCTTTTCTTTCTTTACATGTGTAATTTTCTCCCTCCCTCCCTCTTTTTCACAATGGTAGTCTAATTTTCTTCCTCCATCTTTTTTTTAGGGATACCTTGCCAATGAAGGTTGCATACACTCACTTTGTGATCTTCCAGTCTCCCTGAACTAATCCGCGAAAGGATACCGCTTTGGTCTTGGCTGGAGGTAGGGTTTGAATTGTAGCTAGCTTGGGGTGAAAAAGACGAAACAAAAGTATTAGCATGATGTGACAATTTTCCCTGAAATAGGCCAAAAAACATTGTGTTGGTTTGTGTTTTCAGAGTGTTCAGAGTTCAAATAACTGCAATAGTTAAGTGTGCGAAGACAAAGGAGCTGTTGCAATGCCGCACCCTAAAAAGTAACGGCAAGGACATTAAAATTATGCAATAGCTAAAAAAATAACGATTATTTTATGTCAAATTATGCCTCCAGGTACCATATACCCTAAACTAAAATCCACCTGGTCTGCCATTGTTCCTTTTAACAGTCAGAGACTCAGTGCTCATGTGCGCTCAGCATCTGAACGAGCCGCCTTACGTAACGCGGGTTGAAAAAATTGAACGGGGGAAGAGAAAGAATGTGTAGGTCCCAGCCAGCTAGTTTTATTGAGTAGGACTCAAAACATGGGCTGTGCCTATTCCATCGCACCAAGGAGATTTTCTGGTCGGACCACTACGACACCCAGAGCTTGGTCACCATTGAGGATATGTGTGTAGTCCACAGTTTCAAGAATTATGTGAAGCTCGAAAGAATGAACACACAAGACTATTTTTTACGCTTTGTATTCGAAGCGCCTAAAATAAACTTCTGTGTTCAAGCTTTCGAGCTTCACATAATTCTTGAAACTGTGGACTACACAAATGGTGTCCAAGCTTGGGTTTCGTAGTGGTCCCACAAGAAAAGGTCTTTGGTGCCATGGAATAGGAGCTGCCCATGTTTTGAGACCTCTGGTCGATAAAACCAACGGACCTTAACATTCTTTCTTTCGCTGCGTTCAATTTGTTCAACCCGTAATAAGTAAGGTGGCTCATTCCAATGCTGAGCACACATGAGCTTGAGTCTCCCACTGTTAAAAACGAAACGACTGCAAACCATTGATTTTAGTTTAGGGTATATCATACCTGAAGGCATAATTTGATAGAAAATAATAGTTATGTCTTTTTAGCTACTTCATACCTTTAATGACCTTGCCATTAATTTTCAGGGTGCAGCATTGCAACAGTTCCTTTGTCTTCGCAGATTTCACCATTGTGGTTATTCAAACTCTAATCTAAGCCTTGAACACTCTAAAAACACAACATGCTAATACTTTTGTTTCGTCCTTTTCGCCAACCAAGACCAAAGTGATATTTCGTGGATTAGTTCGGGCAGACTAGATCTTCTGAAAAAGTTGAGAGTTCGCCATTGCATATGTAATGGAAGGGAAGCACGCAACAGTGTGATTCTAATGGTGTAGTTGTTCATTGAAAAATGAGAGGGAGCACGCAGCAGCGTGTGTTATGTTTTGTGGTTGCTCGTTGAGAGAAAACAGGAAGGGAATGCGCAACAACGCAAGTCAAATGTAATGTAAGGTGAAAAAAAACGCAACAGCGTAGAAGAGTGAATGAAAGGGAATGTACGTAGCAACGAATGCCCTATTTTGTTGTTCATTGAATAAAGGAATGTGATGTTTTTTGTTTTGTTGTTCATTGAATAAACGAATGTAATGTTTTTTGTTGTTGTTCATTTTGAGAAACGAAGGGGAGCACGCAGTGCGAATGTATTTGCTGTTCGTTGAAAATGCAATGAAATGCATATGCGCAACAATGTGTGAGCAAGGAGTGAGTAAAGAAAAGGTTCTCACATAACAGTGAATGTAAAAAGAAAAATTTTACACACAATAGTGTAAAGTTTTCAAGTGAGACAGAGTATTTTTTTTTTTGTGTGGAACTGAAGTGTTCCTCGTTTAATCCAACTGCTAATTGGAAGATCTTCTTGTTGTAACAGCCAATTTTATTAATGAATGCAAATTTCGTTGTGCATATGTGAAAATCCGTTTCAAAACATATTTTTGCTTCCCTATGTTAAGATCTTGTTTAGAAACAGAGCATTTTTCCTCTGTTCATTTTTGTTTGGAATTATCAGAAATTCCCAACAGCCCAGCTGAAAAAGTTGCAGGGCTTGTTGGAAATTTCTGGTAATTTCAAACAAAAGACTGAATAGAGAAAATGCTCTATTTTCACAGGATCTTTACACAGGGAAGAAAAAAAAATTGTTTGTTGGAGAACAAAGTTTCACACACTAAAATAAACACTTTGTTTTCATTAATCAAACCACTGCAGCTACAAATTTATTCCTCTTACAGAGGGATTCTCCAAGAACTTCCAAAAAAAAAATTAGTCTGTCTCTTTTAGAAATTCTACACTACTGTGTGTAAAATTTCTTTACATTCACTGCTGTAAAAACATTCTCCTTCACATTTTACATTCAACAAAAAAAATTTCCTTTACGCTGCTGCGTATTCCATGTGCTCAAACTGCTGTAAAAAGAAATCCCCCCCTTTTTTTTTAGTTCTTCGCACTGTTGTGCATTTCATTTCACACATACAATGAACAAAAAAAAAGTTTTTTTTTTTACATATTATATGTCTCGTAAAAAAGAAAACTACATCCGTGAATAGAAATAAACTTAAAGACTTTACCAACACTTACTAACGGCAATAAATTCATTTATTACATTCATGGCAGTAAATTAAATTTTTGTCCTTCACCTCTGGTTCGAGCTGCTGCCCTGTCGCACGAAAAAATCTTTGGGACAAACAGCAGTGAAGTACCATGAGCTACCAACCATTGATCCTGCCCTCATTGATTGAAAGGTTGTGGTGAATATCGGAAGGCCTCTTCTTACCAACCTTTACCTTCCGGGGAATGAGTGGTTTTGAAAAGTCAACTAAGGACACATGTCAGCTGATCGGTGTGATCAGAGCCTCCCCACGAAATACCACGCTGCATGAAAGGTGGTGCGGAGAAAAAATTACCTGGTTTCCGGAATTAACTGCGCGCCACTGTTCAACTGTAGCAGCAGTTGAAATTACAATTTCAACACTCCCCTTTAATTTCAACTGCTGAGTTATCAGTCATACCCAGACATTTCCTCAAAAATTCAAAACTTTTCTGTCCCAATGGTTTGGTCAGAATGTCTGCAACCTGCTCTTGAGTCCTGCAATGTTGTAAAACAATTTCTCCATTGTTTACCGATTCCCTGATGTAATGAAACCTTATGTCAATTTGTTTCGTTCTCTTATGAAACACAAAATTCTTGGATAATGCAATAGCTGAACTATTGTCACAAAAAATCACAGTGCCTTTTGCTTGCTCTTGGCATAAGCTCCTTAACATTCTTCTCATCCAAACTGCTTGACATGCTGCTGCTGTAGCTGCCACATATTCTGCCTCTGCTATAGACAACGCTACAATAGGCTGTTTTTTAGAATCCCATGAAATGGCTCCTGAACCCATGTGAAAAACATAACCAGATGTGCTTTTCCGACCATCTACACTTCCAACCCAGTCACTATCAGTGTATCCAATTAAATCTAAACATTCTGAAGTAGTATATAAAATGCCAAACCTTTTAGTACCTTTAACATACCTCAAAATCCTTTTTGATGCCTGCCAATGTGCTTCTTTTGGCCTCTTCATGAATTTGGAAATTAAACTAATAGCATGCATTCTATCCGGCCTAGTTTCAGTTAAATACATAAGGCTGCCAACTATGCTCTTGTACAAACTAGGATCAAAATCCTTGCTGCTGTCCTCTTTGCTGAGTTTTAATCCCATTACTGTGGAAGTGATTGCTGCTTTGCTATCCTGCATATTAAATCTTTCCAACACTTCATTAACATATTTCACCTGTGAGATAAAAATACCATTTCTACTTTGTTCTACTTCTATTCCTAAGAAGTATCTTAGCAAACCCATGTCAGTCATTTTAAATTCTTCTTTCATGACTGTTTTGAAATTTTCAATAAGATAATCATCATTACCTATGAAAATAACGTCATCAACATATAACACAACAATTAGAATCTTACCATCCTTTTCTTTGATGTAGAGGGTGGTTCTCCCTCACATTTTTCAAATCCATTTTCCAGGAGATAGGAATCTATCCTACTGTACCACGCTCTTGGTGCTTGCTTCGGCTCATAAAGAGCTTTCTTCAATTTGCACACTTTATGCTCTTGGCCTTTCTTTTCATAGCCTAGAGGTTGTTCAATGTAAACCTCTTCCTTTAATACTCCATTTAGGAATGCTAACTTCACGTCCATTTGATAAACTTTCCACTTGTTTTGTGCCGCTATGGACAGCACTGCTCTCACGGTTTCCATTCTAGCAACCGGTGTGAAAGTTTCCTCATAGTCTCTCCCATACTGCTGCTTATATCCTTTGACAACAAGTCTTGCCTTGTGTCTTTCTATTTTGCCTTCAGCATTACTCTTGGTCTTGTAAACCCATTTGACTCCAATGACTTCTTTCCCTTTTGGTAGTTCAACCAAATCCCATGTCTTGTTTCTTTCTATGGCATTGATCTCCTCATCCATATCTTCTATCCATTTCTTATCCTTAATTGCATATTCAAAATGAACAGGGTCATCAACATGACAATATAAAGCAAATATAGAATTCACAGCTTCATTTGCTGCCTCTTGATCATAAATGTCACTTAAAGTTCTGAACTTCTTACCTCTTTCATTTGGTGTACAAGTGCTTGAAGACACACTTGAATTTCCTCCTTGTGATGTGCTTGGAGAAGCACTTTCATTTCTCCTCAAGCGTGTCGCTTGCTGTGTTGAAGCTGTTGTTTGGGGATGTATTTCAGCCATCTCCTCATCATCTTCATCATGAGACAAACAGTTTTTAACATTCACTGTTTTCTCTATGCTTCCATCCCAAGCTTCCTCCTCAATGAACTGAACATCTCTGCTCACAAAAAACTTCTTGGTGGATGGTTATACAACCTGTAAGATTTGGATTCCTCACTATTTCCAATGAAAATACATTTCTCCCCTTTGCTGTCCAACTTCTTCCTTAGTTGATCTGGAACATGTGCATAAGCCACACATCCAAAAACTTTCATGTGGGTGACTCCTTGCTTTCTCCCACTCCATGCTTCTTCTGGTACTTTGTTCATTACTGCTTTTGTTGGGCATCTATTCAAAATATACGCTGCACAGTGTACAAATTCAACCCAATAATCATTTGGCAAATGTTTTGCCTTTAACATGCTCCTCGCCATATCCATGATTATCCTATTCTTCCTTTCAGCTACTCCATTTTGCTGTGGAGTGTGCCTAGTGGTAAACTGTTTATGAATTCCATTTTCTCTACAAAAACATAGAAATTCTTTGGAGATATACTCACCTCCTCTATCAGTTCTTAAAACTTTGATATGTAGCCAACTTTGGTTTTCTACAAGTGCTTTGAAATTGCGAAATTTTTCAAACACTTCACTTTTGTTCTTCATGAGATATACCCAAGTTTTTCTGGTAAAATCATCAATGAATGTTAGTATATAGAGGTTGCCTACAAGTGATGGAGTTTGCATCGGTCCACATACATTTGAGTGAATGATCTCTCAGGGTGCTTTTGCCCTTATGCTTTTCCCTAATGGAAAACTTTATCTGTGTTGTTTCCCCAAGATACAACCTTCACAAAGGCTGTCCAGTTTCTCTATCAATGGTAATCCTCTTACCATTCCTTTTCTACTCAACAAGTTAAGGCCTCCAAAGTTGAGATGTCCAAATCTCAAGTGCCACAACCAAATTTCATCCTTTGGTTCGTTTTGGAAAGCCTCTTGTGTAACTGCTGCAATTTCTACCCCATCTTTCAAAAGTGCTTTTATCCTGAGAGGGAACATCCTATTCCTTGTCATTTTCACTTCAACAATACATCGTTTGCTAGGTGCTCTGTCCATGATGGTGCATACATCATTCACAAAGAAAACATTGTAACCCTTTTGAACAAGCTGTCCAATACTTAAGAGGTTACATTTCATTCCAGGAACATAATAGACATCTGCTACAATTTTCTTTTCACCTTTCTTTGTTAATATATTTAATTCACCTTTTCCCATAACAAAAACTTTACTATCAGTTCCAAGTGTGACTTGTGACTTCACACTCTGATCTAACTTAGAAAATAGGGCTATGTTTCCTGTCATATAATTACTGCAACCGGAGTCTAGAAACCATATATCATCACTCTTTGTTTCAACCATATTACAAGCTAACAACAAATTATCTTGGCTGATATTTTCTCTACTGAAGTTTGCACTAGATTTATTACTCATATCATGCTGTTTCTTCCTACATTCATTTGCATAATGCCCATATTTTTTACAGTAATAACATTGGACATTGGATTTATCATACCTTTGTCCTTGAGCATGATGTTGTCCACTTTGTTGGCTGCTGCCTTGGCCTTGGTTCTGATTTGGATTGCTGCCTCTTCCCTGAGTGTTTGCTGGACTGTTTCTTCCACCTCTGTTTTGGCTTCTGCCTCTTCCTATCTTGTTTCCTCTACATTGACCTCTTCCTCTTCCAAAGGAAATCTGGGTCTTAAAGGCTTTCTCTAGAGATGAGTTTTCACTTCTACTCAATCTCTGCTCATGTGTTATCAGTGATGATTGTAGTTCATCAACTGAGAAATTTGTGAGATCCTTTGTCTCTTCTATGGTGGTGACAATCACATCGAACTTTGAGGGTAGGACCCTCAATAGTTTCTCCACAATCCTCCTTTCTTCAAGAATCTCTCATGAGACTTATCTGTGTGACCGGACCAATCACATGTGTGAAGAATGAGTCAATATTGTCTGACTCCTTCATGCATAGATTCTCAAAATCTCTCCTCAGCAACTGTAGTTTTGCTGTCTTCACTTTCTCCATGCCTTGATAGGCTGTCTTGAGAGTTGCCATGCTCTTTGGATGTCTTGGCTGCTGCTATCCTTGGAAACACACTCTCATGCACTGCTTGATATAAGAAGAGGAGGGCTTTAGAATCCTTCTTCTTATAGCTCTTCAACCGTTCTTTCTCTGCCTGAGTTAAATTATTAAACTCATTTTCATCTGTTGGTTCTTCAAAACCATCCTCAACAAATTCCCATAAGTCTTGAGAAGCAAACAAGGCCCTCATAGTTATTGCCCAGTAGTCATAGTTTTTTCCATTAAATTGTGGGAGCTGGGTATTACAAATACCCATGCTAGTGTTGGCTAGAGCCATTCTTGCACTCTTAACTATGCTTCTAAATCCTTGACTATGTATTTAAAAATAATTGTGTGTCTTCAACAGCAACAAAAAAAAAAACTTTGAGAAATACCTTTGAATCTTTCTTGACTGAGTCTTCACTCTGCTCGAGAAGCTGTTGCAGCAAGAAATCCTTCCTTCAGCTTCTTTGACACCTTCAAAGAGCCTGGACAAGCTCTAATACCATGTTGGAAATTTTTGGTAATTTCAAACAAAACACTGAAAATAGAAAATGCTATGTTTTCGCAGGATCTTTACATAGGGAAGCAAAAAAAATTGTTTGCTAGAGAACAGAGTTTCACACACCAAAATAAACAATTTGTTTTCATTAATCAAACCACTGCAGTTACAAATTTCTTCCTCTTATAGAGGGATTCTCCAAGAACTTCCAAAAAAAAAATTACTCTGTCTCTTTTAGAAATTTTACACTACTGCGTGTAAAATTTCTTTACATTCACTGCTGTAAAAACATTCTCCTTCACATTTTACATTCAACAAAAAAAATTTCCTTTACGCTGCTGCGTATTCCATGTGCTCAAACTGCTGTAAAAAGAAATCCCCCCCTTTTTTTTTTTACTTCTTCGCACTGCTGTGCGTTTCATTTCACACACACAATGAACAAAAAAAAAGATTTTTTTTTTACATATTATATGTCCCGTAAAAAAGAAAACTACATCCCTGAATAGAAATAAACTTAAAGACTTTACCAACACTTACTAACCACAATAAATTCATTTATTACATTCATGGCAATAAATTAAATTTTTGTCCTTCACCTCTGGTTCGAGCTGCTGACAAAATCTCTGGGACAAATAGCAGTGAAGCACCATGAGTTACCAACCGTTGATCTTGCCGAACGACTGTGGTGAATATCGGAAGGCCTCTACTTACCGACCTTTACCTTCTAGGGAATGAGTGGTTTTGAAAATTCAACTGAGGACATGCATCAGCTGATCGGTGTGATCGGAGCCTCCCCACAAAATACCATGCTGCATGAAAGGTGGTGCGGGGAAAAAAATGCCTGGTTTCTGGAATTAACTATGCGCCACTGTTCAACTGTAGCAACAGTTGAAATTACAATTTCAATAGGGCTCACAACAGTTAATGCATATGTGCGCCAAATTGAGGATGTTGGTGGCTTGAATAAGAAAATTGAGGACTGCCAGTGAGAAGAACACCCAAGAGCCTATGAAACACGAGCTAAGATCTTTAAAAATTATTCCTATTTCAAAAACCTGAAAGAAAAAGGAGAAAATAAACAAGTTGGGTTTCAAAACAAAAAAGGCGTATGGTTGAGGGTTTCAAAACACACATAAATAAAGAATAAAAAAATGGAGGTCGAGGGTTTCGAGGAGTCTGTGTAAGTGATATGAAAACAATAGCTCTTTGGCCCAGTATAAAGCTTGCTGCCACCTTCACATTCTTTCGGTCTGTAATGCGACATTGCTAATAGCTTCACTCTATTTCTCCTGTGTAGCTATAGAGTTCTCCACCTGCGTAGGAGGTGGAGAAGTCCAAGGGGAGACGGTAAATAGAGTGAAGCTATTGCAGACCCGAAGACTGTCAAGGTCAGCATCTGCCATTTTCTAGAGGTGGAGAAGTCCAGAAGGAGAGTGAAGCTATTACAGACCCGAAGCGCATCCCCAAGAAGGAATTAATTAAATTTAGGAGAAAAACGCATCTCTCTTTACGTATATAGCTTCACGCTATTCTTTGGTTATTTTAGATGAAGGAACTCATTTCAAATTTCTATTTCTAATGGTAGGAAAGAAAAGCAAATACCTTTCGGGTTATGTCAAAATATCGATCCAACGAAGTCACAAAGATAAATTTCTTTTGGACATTGAATTTTTCATTGAGGTTCAGGTAAGTTACAAGGATAAATTTCGTTTCCGATAATTTGTCAATAACCTTCATATATGGTTCGAATTATGGAAATAAAGAATATGAAAGAACACCAATAATTTAGTTCTATAATAATAGAGCAAATATTGGAAAATGAATATAAAAAATAATAATTATCTAATTTAATAATAACAGAAACAGATTGAATTTCTTTTCATATTGTTAAACACACATGGTAGCAACATAATATTAAAGATAAGCAGTAGAGTACATCTATTATTAACAAATGATATACATTTATAGTACATTTGTGTGACGGTTTGGTTCCACATCCCAAGGTCTCTTGGACTTCCTTAGTCTATTGGGCTTTAGCACCAACTCTTAGAGAATTTGGTGTCCAACACATACCTATCAACATTTGATACATCTATAGTCAAGATGGATCTAGCTGCCTTTAAATAGGCCGCCCCCATAGCCAAGGCCTGTATGGAAAATGAGTAAAATGGGTGTCTAAATACAATTATCAAAAAACCATGGGAATTTACAAAACAATGTGATCCATCCTTACTCCCCATCTATAGAGAGCTAAGAGGAATCATATATTTTGCATCTTAACATATTTGTATCAGAAGATATTTGATCGTCTCTTTATCACAAGAGATTTGATCCTCTTTATCACAAGAGTTTTGATCGTCTCTCTCCTTATCACCAGTTAAGATGATGGACATGGTTTAGTTATCATCCTTTAAATAGGCTATATTCTAGACTAATACAATGGACAACATCATAAACCTAGAACTCAAAAACCACGAGTAACCTTAACTACACAAAATAAATAAATAAATAAATAAATGACATTGAATTTTTATTTGGCGTGGTCAAGGAAGGGTAAAGAATTGCAGTTAGAAGTGTTAGGAATGAGCGCAAAAAAATTCAAAAAATATGACCTAAATTTCCATAACTTCTAGGGCCAAAAAGAATTCTAGTTAACGTGTTTGTTAGGCTACTGCTTTTTATTCTAACATAGGATTATTTTTATTTTTATTTCAATTTTACCTTAACTACATAACTAGAATTGATAAAAAATAGTAACCTATAATTTTTATTTAAAATAGGGTTGTTTTTATCTTTATTTTATTTTGACTTAGTCAAAATGTTTACACCTTAACACATTACAACATATCTTACGTACTAGCTTGAGCCTAGGTTCAACTATCAAGATACCATGGGCATTTACAAAACCATATACTAAAACAAGTGGTTTTCTCACTAACTGTAGGGTCATTCTCTCTCTCCACCCAAATATGGTAGAAATGTTGCAATATATTGTTTTAATTAATAATTATAATCATAATTATTAATTTAATTTATTTTTTATTTTTTATTTTAATATTGTTCTACAAAGTCAAAATGTTTACATAGCATAACATTACAATTCAATAGCAGTAACTCTATAATGTGACAAATATCAAGAAAATACTAGTTTTGTTCACATATATTTATGGAAAGCTAGCTCTATAATACATAGATAAAAATCCATGAAATCTCAAAATAATCTCAATAAAAATGCCTCATATTTGCTAAAAATGGATGGTACAATTTAATACCAACTAGATGTAAAGTCATGAGTTGATGTGGACAACTTGATGATGTAAGACCCATGTTATAATGTGTTTAAATGGGTTACACTTGAGTATGCTCAACAAATCAAGAAAGAAAGAAAAAAAGATAATACTATTTATAAAAAACAACACTCTCTAATGTTACCAACTTGCTTAAGAAAACCACCATGGTATGGCCTCGTATCCTTTACATGTGGGTTCAAAGTAGTAAATAAAGTATTTTCTCAAATTTCATAGTTAGATATAGGTAAGGGCTATGTGATTTAGTGACGGACATTAGGAAAACTCATAAACTAATTTTCAAGATCAAGTGAAGTATTAAGTATGTATATTTATTGAATTGTGGGCTACTTGTAAACCATTCTATTTTTAAATGTTGTATTCATTCTTTCTTTTGATGAGCATTCAATTATAAAAATTTAAGTGTATATTTTTTATTGGCATATTACAATTTGTTTTGAATTATTTTCATCTTTACCTTTTAACCTACTACTTTCCATTGAGATTTGCATGATTTTTTTAATTAACTTGTGCACATGGTATAAAGTTTGGCTAGTTCTAATAAGAGTTTTATGACTCTATGTAAACTTTATCAAATGTTAGTTCTTGTTGAAATTTTTTCTAACTAGTGATTGACTATGGTGTCTTGTTTTCATATGTACTATGCATAAAATGGTCTAATGGTAATTGTGGATTGATTTATTCAAATCAATGTTTCACCGAATCTTTTGATTAGCTCTAGAGTGAAAACAACTTCAATGAAAGAAAACCACACAAAAGTTTAAGTTGCTTGTATTTTTCCATACTCACCTCCACATTGCTACCACTCTAAAACTTGTAGCAACTAGTCATAATTTTGACATAACAAAACATCCACATGGTAGCAATGGATAAAAAAAATTATTCAACCTCTCTATGAACCTATTCATCTTAATAGAGATAAATAGGTGTCATAGATTTTTCTTGCAATGAAAGAAGATTGGGATGTGAAATTTTGAAGGCATGCTTTATTTTCCATGTATCTATCTCAATATGACATTCATGGTGTCCCAACTTCGATTTTAAAACTCAAGAAATGACTGAAATTTTCAAGGCATTGAACTAAATTTTTCAACATTATGAGTTGTGAGTAGACATGATTATCAAGTTTATTTGATCAATTTTCTAAGGGTTGTTTTTTATTACCTCCCCCTTAATGTTACATGTCAATTTTTCACCATGACACTTGATTAGTTGATGGGTCTTTTTCCCTTCCGTGAACATGTTTGAACCAACTCCCTCTGAAGTCAAACAACTCAAAATATCTTGAAGTAGATGAGGAATTTGGGGAAATAATTGTCACACCTTGTTAAGTTCCACCTGTGCTCATTTTTCTAGCGTTTTGAGCGCATTCGCTGGAATTAACTCTGAGAACAACGTAGAGGTTTTCTCTGTGTGCCACTATAAGCCTGTGCAAGTGAATTAAAAAAAGTAAAAATAAAAAGTGCATTCTAGAAACATAGTTGGTTGAATATTTCCCAACTTAAAGCTTCCGAGTGATGATTATTCAAATTATAACCCTCAAATGATGTGTATCCATCCCTTTTCTCATGGTAACCTAATGCCTCAATGAAGGAGTCTCATTGTCCTCTTTTGGATCTAAAACTTCTTCCTCCTCGCCTATAAAATTACTAGAGGGTAGAGTGATTAATGAGGTCAAAATTCAGAGAAGACAAACTTATGCTCTTGGTTTGAGATTAGATAGCTTGTCATCTATGGAGGAGATTGAAGGCATTTGGGAGGGACCTCATGGCATCAAGACAAAACTTGTAAGACTCCTCTTAATCTTTGATTTGTCTTATTGGAATAATGAATGTTTTGTAATTGTCTATAATGTTTATTAAGGCAAATTCAATTCCTAATTTTCTAGATCATTAGGTTAAGTTCTTTGGATTATTATATCGTGTGTGCTTTTGATCCTTTTATGCTTGATGTTTGTACGTCTTATCAAGCATTCAAGAGGTGCATCGAATCACAACAAGGGATCTTCAACGAGAATTTCATGAAATAGGTAAGAGGCTCATGCATTAGCTACAATTTCTATAATTCAAACAAGTTCAACTTAGAGAAAGGGTGAGTCCAATCATCTTGCTTTTTTCTAGTTTTCATCAAGGATCTAGGGAGATCGCTCTTGTCCATAAGAGGGACTTGTTCGGTGTAACAAATTGGCGACCATACTTGGGAGCATCTCTCTTCTCATCTTTTTCTTTAGTTTTTCTTTCTGATTCATCTCATTTATCGAGACTTTAGTCTTTATAAATTCATGACCTTTTAGATTTGTGTGTTTAATTTTTCGAAGTTTTATTTTTTCTTAAGATTTTTACCCTTTTGTTGTTTCTCTTTGCTAATTTAGCGTAGTTTTGTGCATGTTTTTCCTTAGCAATAGAGGGCATCCGCTTTATTCACCACTATAAACCCACAAAGGCCTTGAGAATTTTTGAAAATATAGCTTTTTCTTCAACCCGGACCTCACTTTATTTTTCTAGAAGTGTCAATATCTATGTTCAGATTGTGTTCTGTCTCTTTTAAACTCAATTGATTGCTTTGTTAATGATTTTTGAGAATTAGGTATTTTTGAAGAAATGACTTTGGGTTTTGCCTCATTAATTCGTTGATTGATAAAAACAAGATAGATTCTCCTTTTTCTAATGATATTCTTATTTTGTTCTCTCAAATATATGAGTTAAGCCTTAGTTGTTCCTTATTTGTACTCAAACTCATTTTGAATTTCAAATTAGGGTTTCCTGAGACGTAGTGATTTTGTGAAGTAATTATGGTCATTTTATCTTGATAAAGGAAATTGTTTCTTTCATCTTGGAAAATTCACGCAATTACACTGTTATTATCATTAAATAAAAGCATTCATAGGGAAAAATGTGGTTTCTCCAACTCTCTTCATAGATTTGTGTGTGCTTGAAAGTTTTGGCTTATTTTTATGTTTTGGAAAATATGGAATTTGGTTTGTTGATTGCATTTTTATTACATTATAATAAAATTGGTTTCTTTAGAAAAATTGGAAAATTTGTGAGTTTTTTGCATTTCATTTCTAAAAAAATCAAAGAAACTCTTTCTTTTCTCTAAATAGATTTTTCATCAAATTTGTATTTTTTAGTGCATTAGGATTTCAAGTAGTGTCATAACATCATAAGTTTCACCTTAATCACCCATTGAGTAAAGAACAATTTAATAATACGACCTTAATTAAAATTCATCTAGAATTTTACATTTTTTAGGGGTTTTATAACCCATAAATTTCACCTTAAATGCATGTTGCCTGCTCCATTTGGCCTCAACCCAACCATAAAATAGTGAATAGTGACTTTAGCAGTCACTTTATGGCAGACCTGCATGCCAGCGCAACTATCTTTGCGTTGTTGCCGACCCTGTGACACTTCGTTGCTTCGCACAGTCTTGAAATCGTGCAGTTCCCGAGCAGTGTAGTTTATAGTCTCGCGCCTCCTTTTAGCTGCCTAGAGCGCTAAGTGTTAATTTTAGGTATGTTCTATGACAGAGCAATTTATTTCAATTCTCATAGTTAGCTCAATATCTTTTCAATATTAGCAATCACATCAGCATTAAAGTAAATTGCAGATAGAACATAAATATAAATCGCAAAAGACAAGCCAAGACAAGAGGATACAAGATATGGTACCAGCCAGGGACAAACCCCACAATGTGGGGAAACCCTTGATCAGTTCTTCTTTTATGTTCTTCAAAGTTAAACAGAGAAAGAGAGAGAGATAGTACATTTACAATAGAAGTCAACACTTTGACTTATCTAGATAAGAGTATAGATCATCTCTAAGAAGATGTTACATGAGATCAATTGAAGACATGCTGCTTCAACTAATCTTCCAAGGTGACTCCTTCACCTATTGTTGTGCCGCATTTCATCATCATGTTCACTGCACTGCACCATGCTGCACCCATCATCACGATGCTACATCTCATCACGCTTCATTAGTCATGACTGTACCCATCAATGTACTACATTATGTGACCTTTTCAATAGTTCCAGCCTTTCCAGCTTTTCCGACTTTCTCGACTTTTTTGGCAGTTCTGTATTTTCCAGTAGTTCCGACCTTTCTGGCAATTCCAAATTTTCTAGCTTTTTTGGCAGTTTCAGCATTTCTGGCTTTTCCGACAGTTCCCGCTTTTCTGGTAGTTCTGGCTTTTCCGACATTTCTGGTAGTTCTGGCTTTTCCAGCAATTCTGGCTTTTTTGGCTTTTGTAGCTTTTCTGGATTTTCTGGCATTTCCAACCTTTCTTTCTTTTCTGGCTTTTCAAGCTTTTCGAGCTTTTCTGGCTTTTCCAATAGTTCTATATTTTCCGACAGTTCCGGATTTTTGAGCAACATAGGGCTTATTCTCCCATGATTGCATTTAGATCTAGGGCATGTTCTCTAGGGTAGCATATGCCTTAGGGCACCCCCCCTAGCTCTCATCTTCATCAAACCTGAAACAAGATGAAGTGAGATCAGAAGAGTGAGTGTATGTGACACAAATGACTTCAAGTCCTCCTCTATTTACACTAAACGTAGAGGTTGAATAGACATGACTATTGGGCTTCTAAGCCTACATAAGTTGCTGGCTAACTTGACAATTTTTCCATAATCAAAATAAACTCATATCTTCATAAATACTTATCGGAATCAGATGATATTTAGATAAATCCTACACCTCTCGATGAGAGGGTTCCAATAAACATATTAGTTGCCATAAATAAGATAACCCACATGGAGTTTGGCCCTAGTTTCCAATTTTAAAACTCCCTCTCAACTAGGGAGAACTCCATCCGCTGATCCATATGTCTTGTTGTACTATCTCTACTATCAGTGCCCTACACTACTTTGCCCAGCTCTGCTGGCTCTGCTCTACTCAGCTTAGCTCTACTCATCTCTGTTGGCTCTACTCTGCTCTACTGGCTCTATCGTGCTTTGCTCAGCTCTGTTCTACTGGCTCAGCTGTGCTCGCTCTACTCTGCTCAACTTAGCTTTGCTGAACTATGAAGAAGAAGAATTAATCGATAATGTCTCATACCATTCTCCACTAACTAGAAGTTAGTCTTAGAGTGTGTACCACTGGCCCCAGATGAGTCTCAACCAACACAAAGTCAGCGTAATAGTGGGTACCACTCCTACCACTGGTCCTAGACCAGTCCTTCACCGACTCGAAGTCAGTCTCATAGTATGTGTTACAAAGTAATTTGTCAGCGTTTGTCACCATCCCTGTTACCCCTCTCCTACACCTTGGAGGACACATTCCGGGACTTGTGAGAAGTGACAAGACTTGAAACCAATTGCATCATTCTCCTATAAACATGAGCTTCATATGACCTGAAGACATCTCCTGCATCTTGCCCTTAAAAACAACCCTTTTTACATTAGCGCTGGGCCGCTGTGTTCTTCTCGTGCCAATGGGGAAAATCCTATAAGATGGGCACGCCATTAGTGCTCTGTCCCAGAGTCGCAATCGCGCCAACCTATTTGGGCAAAGTTTTTAACCAATCAACCTCCGAAAGTTCTATCCAACTCATTCACCAACTGGATCTATGTTAAGTGAAGATGGTTTGGCTTCGAATCTCCTTGAATGGGAAGTAGTTTGCCACCGTTCCATAGAAGTTTCCAAGTGATGAAGCCAAATCCATTATTGTTGTGATTGATCTTATCCCTTCCTTTTCATCTATAAAAGCTTGTCTCCATGCCTTGAGCAAGCTAGTGGTAGTGGTAATAATACTTGTGCTGAAAGGAAGATATCAAGAGATTAGAGTTGCAAGAGCCTTCTTTGTGTCCATAAGGCTTAACCTAAGTAAGGGGATCTTGTCACCAAAGAGAGAGAGGCTTGTCCTTCATCCCTTCAAGCTTTGCAAGGCTTGTGTAGCTGAGCACTCAACCAAAGGAGGACTTGACGTCAGGACGCTGGTTGTATTCTCCTTTGTTTATTATTAATAATAGATGACTATCATTATGGTTCCATTCTCATTGTTGTAATGATTAATGTTGAATTATGTCCTTCCTGACTGATGTATAATTGCATATATTAGATTTCATGCTTGTGTTTGTGTTGTTCTCTTTGTGTGCAGGTGTCCATTCACGGGGATAGTGGAGGACTGTGACAGGCCAAGGCAAAGGAACGTGGGTGATATATCTTCTACGAACAAAAGTATTGGAATCCAAGTAGGTCTTCATCACCTACCTTTTATTTGAAATTAGGAACTTGCGTGGTAGCATTGTTTGATTGTTGCTAGACCCGTTCTGGGCTAGTAGGGATCGCCTCTATCCGTAGAGGGGATTTACCTCTCCAACAATTTGGCGACTCCACTGGGGATTTTAGCTTGTTGTTTAATTTGTAAACTTAGACGAATCTGAAGCACGGCCAGATAGCCTTCGAAACACTATTGCTTTGCATTAGTGAAGTAGATCAAAGCCGCTTCACTCAATCTCCGGTTTGGTTTACGAACTGAACAATTTGGAATTTGTCTTGCCTATTTGGTTTTCTCTTGTTTGCTTGCTTGGATAGCTTTTTGGATTGAATTTCTTGCTGCCTCTTGCTTCCTGGCTTGCCTAGGTACTGTAAACCAAGCCTTGGACTGCTTATTTTTCTTTCTGAATTGGCAAATTTCATTAGCGCGGTTTTTGCTTTGACAGTCGCGCTAGTGGCCCTTGTTGCTGACTGACAACCCGCGCCAATCCCTGTTTAGCGCAAGTTACAGCCTAACAGTCGCGCCAGGCCTCTTAGCTTTCTGAGTTCGCTTGTTTGCCTGCCTTCTGAGCTTGGATTTGTATTTTGCCACGTCTTTTTCAATTACTAGAGTGTGTTTGATCCTTGTTTGACTGGTTCTTAACCTCTGTCCTTCAGGTGTTTGCCTCTTTCTATCGATTTCACACCTCAACCCTAGGGCATCTAGTGGCCGTGTGTGTCGAGCCTTCCGTAGGAGTTTTGGGTTTCTTGATTGTCCAGTCGACTTTGTGATTGCTTTTTGCACTTGTTCAGTGATTGTTGAAGTGTTTTTGATTGATTTCCGAGTGTCTTGCTTTTTCTTGCTTGGATTTCATTCTAGCTTTGTTTGAGCTTGGATCACATAGCTCGTACAAGCCTTTGTTTTTCTTTTGGTTTAGAGAACTGTTTTGGTGTCTTGGGATTTCATTGTGTTCTCATTGAGTGAATTTGTCTCTTTACTCAGTGTTGTTGTCTTTCAAAATTCATTCTAGTGCATTGTGCCTTTGAAAAGAAATCAAACAATCTCTTTTGCGCCCAATAGTTAATGGAATAGAACTTTTCGTTGATTTGTATTCTTGAAGAAAAAGTTTTATTTCTTTGCCGTTAGCTGCATTAGGGTGTTTGATTGATTGTGCTCATTTTGTTTGATTGAAAATTCTTAACCCTCTCATAGTTAGTATTCATCAAACGAAATGGTATTCTTTGGCATATAGCTTGCATCTAGGCAATTGTGAAAGATCACATACGGTAGGACCTGAAATCGAAACTTAACTAAAGATCAACCATAAAATAAATTGAATAAACTTAAAAACGCATTGGAACATAACACTCTCATTCTAGAGGTCTAGGCTAGAGACGTGCTCCGGCGTCGTTAAACCTAGTCACTTTTGTTCTCGCATTAAGGTTGGGTGATTCCTCCTTGTGTGATTCGATTGTGGTCTAGTACGGACTTGGACTCCCACGTACCATTGCGTATATATGGGGAGACTCCACTGGGTTTCATCCTTGATCCATAGGAAGCCGTGTTTGCCACCTTACAAGCCGTAACGCACCGAACACAACATTCGGGAAGATTGACTGCAGTACGGAAAGTCCTTGGTTTTCATACGATTGCCAAGGTGTATAAGCAGATAAGCGGTTTTACGGATTGTCTGGTAAACCCCTTGCCTAGTTTCTCCAGAGCAGTCACTTTTTGATCCTTTTCAGACTCCTTAATTTACTACGGATTGTCTGGTAAACCCCTTGCCTAGTTTCTCCAGAGCAGTCACTTTTTGATCCTTTTCAGACTCTGTAAAAGAAAAGGCTCTATTGAGCATTTGTCACTTCGGGATCTTTAAACATTCAAAGGCGACTAGAGTCATCTTTTGTCCTTTTCTCGACTCTTAAAACATGAAAAGGTCAAGTTGTGTCCTAATGTCATAAAAATTTATTTGGCCACGATAACATTCACCTTGGTAGATCTTCTTTGCGTTTAGTTTCGAGTAGGGTTTCTTATCGTTAGCTTATTTAGGTTCTTTGTTTGATCATCCTGGCAGATCCATTGATCTCGTCTCCCATCCCAAGTGACCAAGGGTCTCCATCTTCTGTTGCCCCTGAGGCACCGGTTTGTGGTGACACTCTTCCTATTGTTCCGAGTGTCCAACCATTGAACTCTCGTGCTCCAGAGGACGAACTTTACGACTTGTTTTGGAACCCTGTTCGGGAGCCCTCTTAAGAGGATTTTCCCACTACTCCTGTTGGTGTCGCATCTCCGATGGCTTCTTCCGATATGGAGGATACATCTCCTATGTTGAGTGGGACGCCCATTATGTCGAGTATTGATACTCCCATTGCGACTACATCCCTGGTTATCTCTACGCCCTACATTGTCACGCCTCTCGGTATCACAGTGTCACCGCGTTACAGATCTCTGAGGGATGTTATGAACTCTGCGACTTCCTCTTCCATGTGGGATCAAAAAATCATCCCTACCACAGGACCGTTTGCTTCCCAAGTTCACCATACTATTGTTACAGCAGTTCCAACCAATCCGACCGTCTGTGTCGCGTCATCAACTCTAGTTGTTAGTGCTGTTACATCATCTTCTGCTGTGACTTCTGTTGCCGGCCCATCTCGAGGCCTGGCACAAAGTGGTCCATCGACACATACTGCTAGAGTTTTCCATCCCGCAAGTGGCGCCCCGCCTCTTTCTGATGCTATTTCGGCAGGGGGGGCATATTCCCAATATTTGCATAATGTCCAGAACCCCAGTGGGCAAGGCCCCTATTATGATCCTGTCAATCATTATTTGTATACCTCCTTGCCGAATGAGCCCTATGTTGAGGCTTCTGTTCCATTGAATGTGGCTTGGGGTACCGCCGGATATGGCAGTGGCCAGTTCCATCCGGGTCAAGGACAGCCATCTCAAGGACCACCCTACTAGGGTCAACCATCTTACTCGCAGCCTAATCATGGGCAGCAGTATTATGGCCAGGATTACCCAGGTCAACCTGGAGGCTCGCAAGGACAACCCTATCAGGGACAACCTTTAGCCTCTAGTGGTCCATCTTATACGTATCTTGGCAACCTTCTGGAAACCCGGGACAACCCTATGCTCAACAAGGACAACCTGGGCCCCAGTAGGGCTACCCTTTGGGGCAACCCTATGGGAACCCGGGACAACCTTACGGTTAGCAAGGTCAACCCGGAAACCAACAAGGCTACTCTTCTGGGCAGAGTGGCCAGCCTTACGCACAGCAAGGCCAGCCCACCGCTCAGCAGCCATCTGGTCTACAAGGAAAACCTTCAGTTACGCAAGGGCAGCCCATTGCTCAACAAGCTCAACCTTCTGGGCAAACGGGCCCGTCTCAGATCTGACCAGGACAACCTTCTGGCCAGATGGCCCAACCTTCACAAGGATATCCTTCTGGGGCGACTCAACCGGGCATGCAGACAGTTCCTGCTTCGCAGCCTCAACTCGGTTATCAACCCCAGAATCAAGGTGGGTACCAATCCCAGCCTCCGTATTCAGGTGGGTATCAATCCTAGCCTCCTTATTCTGGTGGGTATCAATCCCAACCTCCTTATTTGAGTGGGTACCAATCCCAACCTCCGTATCCAAGTGGGTATCAATCCCAACCTTCTCATCAAATGTCGCCGGGTTCCCAGGCTCAGTACGGATACCAGCAACCCCAGGGGCAAAATCAATATACCCCATATCACAATTACCAACAACCGCAGGCCAACCCGTATCAAAATTATCAACAACCTGCAGGTCAGTATGGTAACCAATGGGGCACTAGGGGGCAGAACCAGTATCAACCGTTCGGTTCCAGAAATAACCCTTATGGACAAAATTCTTATGGACAGGGTCCTTTTGGACCTGGTCCATCCGGACAGGGCCCTTTTGGACCTAGCCCATCTGGACAAGGCCAGTGGGGGCAACCAGCAACTGGATGGAATTCTGGCCCTACCTCATATCTGGGACAAATGTCCTTCAACCCGCAGCTACCATTTCTAGCGACGTTGGAACTGCCCGATGTGTCGAAGTTAACGAATGATCCCATTTTGCATAATCCACAATGGCCACCAGTTCCAACTAAGATACCTAGAGACTATCCCAAATTTGACGGCAAAGCCGGAGAGGACCCTCAAGCTCATGTAATGACGTATCACTTATGGTGTTTGTCTAATTCATGGCTCAATGATTCGATTCGACTTCGCCTCTTTCAGAGGACTCTCACTGGTTCTGCCGCTAAATGGTATATTGAATTGACCCGTGCATCATTTCAGGATTTTAATTCATTGGCTATGGCATTCCTTACTCACTTTCAGTTACCCATTCAGTATGAGACAGGGACTCACCTCCTTATGTCTCTTAAGCAGGATAAAGTTACGCAAATCTCTGATCATATACATGAATGGAGAAGGCATCGCAGGTTGATCAAGTTTTGGATTCCTGATCAACTCCTCACCAATTGGTTCACGACTTCCTTTGTCCCTAAGATTGCACGGGACATTGCTATGGAAGCCTGCGTGACTAAAGAGTAAGCGATCGTGTGCGCTCAGTACCTAGACTTAGTTTACTCTCAGTCAGGTACCTTCTATGAGTATTTGCCAGACGCCCCGAGACCTGGTACATCCAAGGCTCCGCCGAAGCCATCTATCGATGGAGTTATTGGATCTGTGAATCCGGCCTCTAAAAAATCATCTTCAAACCCTGGGAAGCAAAAGTGAGGTGCTTCTAACGAAAACACTTCTTAGGGTGGTTCAAATTCTGGTAGTACTTCCGAGGTCAACGCCATCCAGTCCACCATGGCGAGTAAGGCCTCGAAAGGAAAGAAAAAGGGGAAAGGAAAAAATAAATCTGAACAACCTAAAGAGGAATCCTCCAAACCTCCAGCCGAGCAAGGAGCTAAGCGCAAACCTAAATATCCTTGTCTCATTTGTGAGGAGGATCACTACACTAAGGACTGCCCAAGGCGATCCGAAGTTAGTCGTTTGTTGAAAGGCGCTCCTGGGGTTCCTACGGTTCTTAAAGAGCCTTTTCCCTCTCAGTAGACTCAAATGGTGGCTGATCCCTCTTCTTCTCCCTTTGGTTCCCAAGTCTTCATGGATGGATCTATCCCCGTTCATGTAACGACTCGAGCAAAGGAGTATCCGTCATCCACCAGGAAGGAGCCCGAGGTTCCCTCAAGTGCTCCTTCGTCCAGCTCTGGTCCACTCCATATCGAGAGACCAAGTACTGAGACGACCATCCGACCCCCTCCTAAAGGAGTACTCAGGCGTTCTTCTTACAATCCGAATGCTCATGCTGCCCAGCACTATAGCATCGTAGAGGACTTAGCGCAGGCTCCGTCGGCTATGTCTGCCTTAGAAGTTCTCCAGAGCTGCCCCCATCAGAGGAAGTCCCTGCTATCGGCCATCAGTGGCATCGACCCGGCAGATTCGGATCTGATTACCTTCGACCTCGAGAGCCATGTTCCTAGACTGCCTCATCAGATCGCTTTTCTTATCCAAGTCGTCATCAATTCCAAAATGATCCATCGTACAGTTATTGATGAGGGTGCATCAACTTGCATTATGTCTATTGCTTGTTGGAAAGTGATCAGGTCTCCGACTCTAAGCCAGTATCCTACGACTTTGGAAGCCTTTGATGGGAGAGAATCTCGTCCTTATGGTATTCTTCAACGATTACCAATCACCTTAGAAGGGAAAACCGTGGAAGTAGAAGTTGAGCTCGTTGACGCGAATCTCACATACAACCTCCTTCTGGGCCGGAGTTGGATGTATGCCATGCGTGTCGTGGCTTCATCCCTCTTTCGTGTCATTCATTTCCCTCACCAAGGGAAAATTGTCACGGTGGACCAGCTTTCCTTCTTCGCTTCCTCTTCTGAGGGAAATGTACCTTTCCTTGAACATGCCTCCATTCCTTTAGAGAGTGTGGGAGCCAGGCTTTTAAAAGACCCTACCCTCATGGGTGTCTTCTCCCTCCCACCTCCGAACCTTGCTTCGCTTGGTTTGATCTCTGCTCGCTCTGATCCTTCATTGCACTCTGCTGCAACCCTCGGTCCCTCTGCCAAAGGGGGCACGGATCCTCTAGCCTGTAAACCTCGCTCGGCCGGGGGGCATGGGCAGATCATCGGTTCCGTTGATCATTTTATCCAACAGGTCGAGCGATGCCTACACTATCTAGGCCGGTTATGCAACAATGAAATAAGGCAAAGTCCTGAAAAAGGGCTTGACTTGAACTGAGTATCACGAGCGCGCTTTATTTTTGTACATACGTATGCTTTCGGTAGTGTGTTGTGTGTGCATGTTTATTTAGTTTTTGTCTTAGTGTGTTGGCATGATTGCTGCTTATTGTGTCTTTTTCTTCTTGAACAGATGTCTGGATCACCTTACGTTGGTTTCGCTGATGGTGCTTCCCGCAGCACCCGCAACTTGTCATCTGCGGCATGGGTGATCTACAATCCTCGTGGTGAGTTGGTAGATATCCAAGGGGTGTGTCTAGGTTGTACAACGAACAATGTTTCTGAATATAGTGTTGTGATTGAACTATTAGCCGAGGCGATTAAACTCGGAATTCGCACATTGGTTTTAAACTTAGATTCTCAACTTGTAGTCCACCAGCTCAACGGGCGTTATTCCGTCAGAGATCATCGTATTTTAAGGTTGTATTTACGTGTTAAGTTATTGGAAAGAGATTTTGATTTCATTACTTATCAACATATTCCAAGACGACTTAATTTAGTAACCGATGCATTAGCTAACTATGTATTGGACAGACATTTGCATAATATGTAAATCGACATAATACAAGAAGCATAAGATACAATAAACTATAACACCGTGTATATATATATATATATATATATATATCGTGTGGCGCACTGAGGTGCTCAAAAAATAAATGTACATGTCTGGATAGAGTCTGTGTTCTCCGTACATCTGAGACACATGTCTCTTAAAAAATATGCAGAAAATGAAACCTAGGAGTCTAAGCATGGTGGTGCTCATGATAGCACATCACCGCTCGCACCAATCGTCTCAGAAGACGATGGACGCAAGTCGGCACCCCTACTGTGTGCCTCTGATATGTGAAGGGCACATCTTCCAATCTGGCATAACCTGGAATCCCTTGGGCAAGCCCCTCGAGATTTTGTATCAGCTCCTCCCCCACGGTACCCCCTGCCTGAGGGTCGGCAGCAGGTTGGCCTCTCCGCACTGTAGGGGATAGGCCAGCTGGTCGCTCCGGGCCCACATCTGCATATACATACAATCATCATCAGAACAGGCATGTATTAAAAAAGACAAAAAAATGAAAAAACATCAAAATCAAGGAGTTCATACCTAACTCCTCCTCCCATTCCTCCCCCTATGGTATGGAAGGTTTTGGTCTCCCATGAAACTGGTTCCTGCATAAGGCCAATCCTGGATCACGCAATTGTCGACGGAGCCATATGAAAAACTCGGGTTTCCATGACATCTCCTGGCCTCCTCCTCCTCTAGGCATCAGTGCTGTCCAGCGAGCCATTCTAGGCTCTTGTGGCAATGGATCTGCCACTACGGCTCTCTGGATTTGGAAAAGTGGTATTCTCTCCAGGAAGAATGATACCACGATCGAACCATATGCAAACTGTTTCACGTCCGCACGCTTGCAATTTGTGAGATGCCTCTTGATATTAGTAGTCATAGTTGCAGCCCAGTTAAAGATGGTCGGACTGAGGCATTCAGTCGTGAGTATCAGGTGGTTATTGCTGGCCTTGTGGGGTGCTTGTACCCCAGCTGCACGTGTGATGGTGAAAAGAATGGCCTTGAGAGTCAAATCCCAGATGGTGTTGATAGCCACCTTAGCACTCTGTTTCCCAAATTGTGCTTCCGGGCACACTCGAACTTTTACTTCACCAAAATTCTCCCCAGAAGGTCTACTGCCAGTCAAAATGGGAACTGCCCCTCTCCGTGACAGTCCAATGATGAAGTATACATCAGATACCTCAAGCTCTAAGATCTGGTTCCATAGACGAAACACTTGGTCGTCCACGTCCCAAGCATCAATGATGAACTGTAGCAACTCAGGTTGCGACCGCATATATGATGTAAGGAATAAATTTTTGAGGCCACAATCCCTCAGAGTGTTCATGCACCCCTCGTCCTCAATTGCCAAAGCATCCACAACGTCATGTTCTCTTTCTTTCCATTCTACTACCATTTTGACCCGTTTCCTGCACCCACAAGGACAAATATGCCTTCATTAGGACATTGGTAAAATTATGAACCAAGAGAATTTCAAATAAAATGGGTAAATTTATGAAAAAATTTGGGTCGCGCAGTTAGCGCGACTGTTTTTAAAACAGTCGCGCTAATGGCGCGGCGCCCTTGGGTATTTCACCCCATTAGTGCGGGTCCGTGCCGGATACCCGCGCCAATGGGGCGAAGCCCTAAATTTGGAAATCCCCCTTGTTGGGGCTCAATCAGGCATGAAATACATAAAAAAATGGTATAAAAATGGAGCTAAGGGAAGCGCCTCTTACCTGGAGCTGACGAGATCGCGAACGGTTGCACGGATTGGCTGTATTCGCCGCCTGAAGTTTGCTTCCCAAATAGACCCTTCTCACTCTTCAAGAGGTAAAAAGTAAAAGTAATTCTATTTTCACATTTTCACCCTATTTATAGACTTTTAACTCATTTTTGGGTTTAGGAAAGTTATTTTTGAATGTTTTAATGTATTTTTGGACGAAAATGGGTTTTACATTTGCCTCTTGTGCAATGACAAGTCTTTTACGCAACTTCGATGGTGAAAGAAGTTGTATTTTATACTTTTTCGGACTCGGTAAAAACACAAAAAAGTCACTATGGAGTCATCTTTTAGCTCTTTTCTGACTCGCTAAACGTGAAAAGATTGCCGAGTTATTCCTCTTGACTTGTTAAACGTAAATAAGAGGCGGTCGTTTTTAAACTCTTTTTCCGACCGTATAAAGAATGAAAAGATCGTCGGGCCTTTTTCGTTTCAGGTTCGTTAATGGGAACGAAACGACGTGATATCGGTCACTTTTTTACTTTTTCGGGTCGATGTCACTACTTACGAAAAGTACTCCTCGTTCGTAATGATCGGGCGGTTCTTTCGAGCATAGTTTTATACTTTTTCGGGCTCGAGAGACACAAATTTACGAAAAAGGACACCCCTGGAGTTTCCTTTTTGTTGTCTTTTCAAACTCTCTAAATATGAAAAGACGTCCAGTTCTTCCTTTGTCTAACTCGTTAAAATTCAATGACATCGGATTCCGTCAAAATGACACCTCTCAAGCATATGCTATCCCCGTCAAGCTTGCCATCCAAAAATAACCGGGGTACTCGCTAGAAATGGTGGGGGAAATAAAGGAATCATAATCGTCGTCATCGGCAATATGTCACTCTTGAACATGGCACTTTCTGCATTCGTGTCTGGGTGGGGACATCTCATCTCATTTCACACTTGCCTCCATGGGTTTGGGTTATCCTATTTGACCATTCATCTGCTCATCGTCTTGTCATCATGACCCCTGATCATTTGACATCAAATACTGCCAAATCCATTGTTGTGCTGCCGATATGTTCAAGAGAAGTTGACCTCTGCAGAATATTCAACCTTCCTCCGATATCTCACACAAAACATATTGTCCCTCTCCGTCTCGTGTCGATGATGTGGGAAACATTATGGCCCACCTTCGATCAAGATCACTTCCTGTCGACTTCAGCTCATTATCCAGGAAGATGACCTAGAGACCCCCTTCAGGTACCTTGGAGCCTGTATGCCTCAATGGCAGGTTCTTCATGTTCGACGAGAGGTTTTCATCATTGGCCTCCGATCGGATGATTCTACAGGTGTTCGACACCGGCTCATTGATTCACATACCATGGATTGTACCTATCATACCTTGAGGACCATTGTCATTATTGGTGGCCCCTCTCGCATCTATTAACAGTTTTCATCATTGACTGGTAATCAGATGATGTTCATGCATGTTCGACTTCAACTCCTGTATTCACATGCTTGAAATTGTACTCTGTTCGGGTCAAGTTGGAGCGCAAGACCCTGGATTGTGCATATTGAAATCCGGGTTGCATTTTGTGGATTATTGTAATCATTACATGACTCATTTATTGGATGGTTGCGACCATACCTGAGTCCATTCATAGATCCTCATCGGATGGTTGCATCCATACCTAGGATCCAGTTGTATATACTCTGCTACGGATGGCTGTGCCCATACCACATCTATCATGTACTTGAGATATTAGTTGTACTTCCTTTTGCAGGTTCTCCGGCGGCAGTGTTTTCAGTCACGCATGTTCTTGTAAAGCGCTTCACCCCTCTCTCTCTCTCGGGCCTCATGCTTTAGGGGGAATCTGTTACATAGTAATTTGTCACCGTTTGTCACTGTCCCTATTATCCCTCTCCTTCACCTTGGAGGACTCATTCCCAAACTTGTGAGAAGTGACAAGACTTGAAACCACTTGCATCATTCACCTCTGAACATGAGCTTCATATGCCTTGAAGACATCTCCTGCTCTTTGCCCTTAAAAACAGCCCTTTTTGCATTAGCGATGGCCCACTGTGTTCTGCCCGCGCCAATGGGGAAAATCCTATAAAAGGGGCGCGCCATTAGCGCTCTGTCCCAGAGTCGCAATCGTGCCAACATTTTTGGGCAAAATTTTTAACCAATCTATCTTCGAAAGTTCTATCCAACTCATTCACCAACTGCATCCAAGTTAAGTGAAGATGGTTTGGCTTCGAATCTCCTTGAATGTGAAGTAGTTTGCTTCCATTCCATAGAAGTTTCCAAGTGATGAGGCCAAATCCATTATTGTTGTGATTGACCTTATCTCTTCCTTTTCATCTATAAAAGCTTGTCTCCATGCCTTGAGCAAGCTAGTTCTAGTCCTGCGGTAATTATACTTGTGCTGAAAGGAAGATATCAAGAGATTAGAGTTGCAAGAGCCTTCTTTATGTCCATAAGGCTTAACCTAAGTAAGGAGATATTGTTACCAAAGAGAGAGAGGCTTGTCCCTCACCCCTTCAAGCTTTGCAAGACTTGTGTAGCTGAGAACCCAGCCAAAGGAGGACTTGATGTCAGGACGCTAGTTGTATTCTCCTTTGTTGAATATTAATAATAGATGACTATCA
>APFE031408705.1:0-30877 GCA_000404065.3 Pinus taeda
CTTTCCCATTGTTCCACAGATCTCCTTTAAGCGATCAAGCTTCTATCAAAGGACCTGCTCTGATACCAATTGTTGGAAATAATACTGAGAGGGGGGGGGTGAATCAGTATTATCACATTAATAAAACTTTTTCATTTCCATAACCAGATCATATATGCTACTTCCACAACTTCTTATGATTAAGTTAATTGATCTTCAATGAGTGCATTAGAACATTATCAACCATATTATCAGTTAACAGATGCAGTAACATAGAATAGATTATCACACATAAGGCACACACATGAACACCATGATATAAGGTGGAAACCCAATGCGGGAGAAAACCACCTGCTGCAAGTCATCTCAATCTTCTTTTTAATAAGAAAATCCTTTTACAATATTTTGTACTGGTGCAGCCTTATACCAGTACGGGAGCTACAACCCCCTTTGCTCTTGTACTAGCTGATCCATTTACTAGTACGCAGGCTACTACCTGCTACAATGCTCCAAAGATTTCCTTTTAGCTCTTGTACTAGCTTAGATACTAGTACGTAGGTGCTGACCTACAATCTTCTCCTCCAGGTACCACGTTTCATCAATTTTCATACTGGATACACTGAAGCACAACACATAATCTGAAAGGGCCACATTTCATCCAATTTTCATACTGGACCCAATAACCACATTGAAGCTCATAATCAAACAACTTTCTGAATCACTCAATCACTAGATCAATACATATACAATGAGAGTCATCAATCAGATCTAGTTCATCAGATCACATAAAGATATACTCAATCACTTCTCATACGGTTGTCATAAGATCATAATACCAGAAACTAGACATCACTTCAACACCTAGAACACAACAATGATAAACAAAGATTTTAAGAGAAGTAAGCACCCTGCTCAACTGCTCGCCTGCTTACGTACTCACCCTGCTCAACTGCTTGCCTGCATACAGTACTCACCCTGCTCAACTGCTAGCCTGCATACAAGTACGCACCCTGCTCAACTACTAGCCTGCATACAAGTACGCATTTTGCTCAACTACTAGCCTGCATACAAGTACACATTCTGCTCAACTGCCAGCCTGCGCACCTCGCTCTGAGTCCATTGAACTGCCTGGGGTCATCCGCACCTGAAGCTCTTCTGTGCCTGCGTACCAGCACACCTGAAACCCTTCTGTGCCTGCGTACCGGCGCACCTAAAACCCTTCTGTGCCTGCGTACCGGCGCACCTGAAACTCTTCTTTGCCTGCGTATGTACGCACTTTTCGCTCATTGTACCAGCGTACCTTCGGGCATAGATGATTTCAAGACTTTAGAAAGAACCCAGACAGTCAGATCTACGGATCTGAACATGCGCCGAAGAGATCTTAGTCCATCAGTAGATTTTCCTTATTTAGATCTAGACTAGATCTTACCCTCATAAGATATTCAACCAAAAACATGCTTAAGCCAAATGATCTCCTTTGCTTTATATAGGCAAGCTCTTCCTCAAATCAAGGATCATGGGGCTCAATAATAATAATAAAATAAACAATACCACAGGCCAAAACCATGATAACACAATACTGTTGGCTAAATACCATGAGAAACCCCACATGTGGGCGCTTAACTGCCTTGAAGTGTGTGCACTGTGGGTACGCACCCAATGAATGGGTATCCTGCGGGTATGTACGCACTTTATATAAGACATGCCTGCGTGTACGCACCTTTTGAACGGTGTGCCTGCGTACTCCTTATTTTCTTCAAAATTTGAGAGTTGTTCATCAATGTTTGCTATTGACCTGTTGTACAGTGATCCATCACTTGTATGGGTTGCCATCAAGGACAACACTTTAGCCATAATGCCAACATAGACAGATTAGTGGAGGCCACTTGGGCATACAATACAACTTGGAAGAAAACTATTGGTTTCACTCATTATGACTTGGTATATGGAAAGAAGGCTCTGCTCTCCATTGAGTTTGAATACAGTAGCATGAGAATGGAAACACAGTTGGATTTGGATGTTGAAAAGGGACAACAAGGCAGGCTTCTCTACCTGAATGGTTTGGATGAAGTCATTAAGTAGGCCCTCCTACACACTAAAGTTATCCAAGTGCAGAGGAAGGTTTGGCATGACAAGAACATCAAGGACTGTTTTTCAAGAAGGGGATTGGGCTCTTCTATATGACTCCAGGTTCAAGGACTTCAAAGGAAAATTAATTACAAGGTGGTTAGGCCCATACCTAATAGAGAAGTGCCATGATAATGGAGCTATTCAAATCAAGACCATTGATGAGGAATGTATTCACTTCCTTATCAATGGATATAAGTTGAAGGATTACAAAAGACCTTTATCTAGGGAAGAGTTCATCAATGTCATTAACAAGGAGGTAAACGTGATTGGAAGTGTCCTAGATTCTAAGTCACAAAATTTTTGAAAATTATTTTTTTTATGAAAAAAATAAAAATGAAATAAGAGGCCTCGATCAAAAACCTCCACAAGGCATCTGAGTCATCTCTTGGGTTGAAAACCTCCTTGAGGAAGCCTGCGAGTGAAGAAAGATAAAAAAATAAAAATAAAGGATCCTTACGTGAAAACCTCCCTTGAGGTGCCCAAGGAAGGCACGCAAGTTGAAAACTGCTCCTGAGGTAGCCTATGTGTCCTTCAAAAAAAGAGAAGAAAACGAGGAAAACAAAAAAAAAACAAAAAAATACCATGACAGGGAACTCCAACCTGTCCATCAATAAATTCTATAATTTTGTAGGTTTTTCAATACAGTGGCAACTACAAAGCTACAGGGACAACATGCTCAACTTCATTCCATTTCTCCCTCCATCCACTTCATCTCATCCATTCTAATCATGTCCCTACCACTCATATCCATTGTTGGGCCTCAAAAATCAAAGTTTTAGCATTTTTTGGTGTGTTACAAGATGTCCTATAGCTACTACAGGAAGATCCTATAGCACTACAGGATGTCCTAAAATACTACAGGAAAGAAAATAATCCTACATGCATATTCTAGGTTGATGAGGAACTCTACAGTTCATCAAACCACTCCCCTATCACATATGAATCCTTGATTCAAATCACCATTCTGTTATAGACATATTTGGGCACTGCAGCCCCAATCTTATATGTCAATAAACCAAGGGCTCTTTAACCCCTAAAAGTGTTGTTTCATACCCTAAAGGATCATGGTCAACTGATTACATCATTCCCCAGAAGTTCCACCTAAAAAAACACTCAGAACTGGCCAAAACTAGACCATACTAACTGTTCCACTATCAGAGTGCGATCATACTGAAGAGGCCTTCTGTGGGGTGCAGTGAGTGAGAATGGAAAAATGTCTGGGACAGTTTGCTAACTGGATGCTCATGGAATCTTCTAGAAACTTCTCCTATGACACTTCCCTCTCTGAATTCGCCCAGGGATGAGTAAGAGATCTAAGAAATCTCCAAGTGTAACCAAGAACAATAAGTGGAATGACACTAATAAAAAACCCAGAGATGAATCACGCCCTTGCAGAAATATATAAATGGATCCCTCATGTGAGAGATCTAGAGGCTGGAATTTTGTAATTTGTAAGGAAGTGCTGATAGCTTGTCTTTGAGAAGGAACATTGTATTGTTGGGTGATCTTGCTTTTCATGAGGTCAAGAGGGCTTTGATGTTGGGAGGATGATGCTAGATTAGATAGTTGGGTTGTAATTCTCCCTTCTATTTTAATAAATTTCTTTGAGTTTTCCTCCATATAATCGTGTATTTGTGAATGTTTTTATTTTTAAATGCCATTGTATGTTCATTGTATTTCTAATTCTACAATGCTTATGATATAATAGATCAAGATGCTTTGATGGTGTTTTGTCACTTTGTCTCTACAGGTATTCTCTAAGCGGGATAAGTAGGAAAGGAGTTGCAATCTCTGTCGAGGGGGAGAGAGTTCAAGCAAGGATTCAAGCGGAAGATCTAGGTTGGTTCCTTTGCCTCTCTCTTATCTATCATACATAGAGGAAATCCCAAATTTCTTTGATTGTTTGTTTCTAGGATAGCTGCCAATCCTAGAGGGCTAGCAGATCGAAAAGATTCTAGTTTTCCCGGAAACAAAATGGCGACTCCACTGGGGAGCGAATAGTTTGTTTTTTTATTGTTGTTGTTTGCTTTATAAACTATAGATGGAGCCTGAAGTTAGCTAAATAGCCTTCGAACTGCTCTTACTCTGCAATTGCAAAGTAGATGAATGCTGCTTCAGTCAATCTCTGGTTTAGTTTATGAATTGAACATTTGCATTACAAGCATTCTAGATGCCCTTTTGGTATCTCAGTCACCTCTCAAGATCATAACGCTATACTTTTCTCTTTATCGTCCATCATAGCTCAGCTTAACTCGCTAAAATCAGTTGCAAATTTGAGCTAAAACCCATCTCAGTTGTGCTCCCTGGCCCATCACACTATCTATCACTATGAACCAGTATGCATCGCACTTCCCAAGTGTAGCAGGTGTGATGCATCCTTGTTTTTGTGAAGCACAGGTGCGATGACTGAGTAATCCTATTTCTCTTCTTGAAATTTGGGGGTTTTGTCTTTGTTTTTAGCTCTGTTTAGTTGTTTTTTGCTACTTATGAACAATATCTCACTGTTGAATCCTGCTTGCATTACATTGTTTAGCCTCCATTGATAAGGATTAGTAAATGTTTTTATGTAACTTTCCATCATTTACAATCCTCTTTCTAAAAGTTACTTAAATCGATCTATCGTTTTGGTGCAAAAAGTGTCACAACTGTCGTTTTTGTGTCAAAAAAGAGAAGTGTCGTTGAGTCTTCCTTCTCTAGGTAGTCGATTGAAATTTTTGTCTTGTATTTGATTTTATTTTCTTTTATTCCAAGTGTTGAAAGCATTTTCTATTCGAAATTGAAAAGTGTCATTTAGTCTTCCTTTCCATTTTGAAAAGAAATTGTCGAAATGTCACTTTGAGTGAAATGTTTCAGATCTATACTTAGTTCTCTTTTTTGGCATTCCTCACATTAAGGGAACGAAAAACAAATACATGCATTTGCATTTGCATTTAGACTATGTGTGAAAGATGATTTAGGAAAAGTGCATTTAATGTGTGCTCTTTGCTCTTTGTTTGAAAGAACTGTAATCTTCTTTCCTTAGTAGCTAGGATTTTCATTGCTAAAAATAAACAATGATTGTTTATCATTGTAGATTATATTTAAGAATTTTACATATACATCACACAGTGAACCATTGAAAGGAAAATTTCTAAGGAAGATCAATTCTAAAATAAATTTCAATGAACTTAACAACGCTTTGGAACCTAATGCAACACATTTAAAGGTCTAGGCTAGAGATATGTTCTGATGTCATAAAATCTAGTAACTATTGTTTTCATCGAAGGTTGGGTGATTCTTCCTCTTTGATACGACAAGTGCTAGGATGGACTTGTGCTCCCCGTACCGTCGAGTATATATTGGGAGACCACAATAGGCTTATATCATTTATCCATAGGAAGCCATGTCTTCCGCCCTATTGATCGTAATGCAGTGAACACAACATTCAGGAAGATTAACTGCCATACGTAAGTCCTTGGTAATTTCTCTTTAATTTATCACCAAGGTGTATATTACAGTTTTGTGATTGGCTTGGTAATCCCTCTATCTAGATTGCCAAAGTAGTCACTTTCATTCCTTTTCGACTCCTTAAAAGAAAAGGACCATATGAGCACTTGTCACTTCAAGCTCATTAAAAATCGAAGGGGACTAGAGTCATCTTTAGCTTTTTCTCTACTCTTAAAAACAGAAAAAGCAAAGTTGTGTCAAAGCGTCATTAAAATTTATTAAATTCAGAATAACATCATTTTCCCTTTAATTTTGAGTTGATCAAGTAATCCACAGTCATGGAAGAAAGTCAATCAAAACCCCATTGTTCACAGAGACTAGTGAGTCAACCATCTTTGACTCTAGAAACAAAGCCATTCTGAGAAAAACGGTCTCATTAACTTAGTCCAATTCAAATGATTTATTTGAAACTTGTGTTTCAACATCGTCAAAGACTACAGTTACTCTGATCATTTCTGGTACAGTTGCCTTTACAGAAACAGTTCCGCAATTACAAGAGGACATTAGAACTGATCCTAGTGTAACGGTAGACACTTCTATACCTAAAACAATCCTAGCTAGAGCTGATCCTGAGATTGAAGTCCACTTACCTAAACATCTGGAAGTTGAGTCCCAGAATTTAGAAGGCATCACCTCTCCAGTATTTTTCACTGCAAAAGCTATACCTTCCTCGGCTCTAGAAATATTTTATGGACCGGACGGTATACCTCTTCCAACTGGACTAATTGTTATAGAGGAGATAGTAGAGGATCTTCCATTCAGCACCCCATTACATTTTGGGATTGAGATTCATCTGTATCCTTCTACTACTCAAGTTAGTTTTAATCATACTTCATTACAAGTTCCTATCGAATCGCTAGAAAATATTTTGGATAGACTAAACATGTATGAGAAACCATCAACATCTAAGACTATATCATCTGATACAGCTACAACGGAGCTTCCTGCTGCCATTCCTACAATGTTTGCTGGTATACCATCTGCCCCAACTAGTTATCAATCACTAGTTGGAGTCCACTCATGGATTGTCTTGACGACATGGTCTATTCCTATTTGTTCATCCGGAATCCCATCTGGTATCTCTTATGTTGAAACTCAACAAATTGATCCTGCATGCCAATATTAATTTGGGCAAACTAGTCTATATATCCTTTGAACACTAGACTACCACCCTAAGGAGGGCAATATGATTTTTCATTGTTCCCTCCCGAGGAACAACCATATGAGAGTTCACAAAGAAATTTAGGTCAAATGGGAATTACATCTAGTGGTTGGGTACTAATACTGCCTCAATAACTAAGGGTTATATATTCAATGCAACCAATCCAAACTATTTTAAATATTCCCACTACACCTGCTATTGTGACTGTGTCACAAGTACAAGCACTACCTATTGTAAGTCAACCTCAAGTCTCTCAGGTTGCAATACAACAACCTCTTGTCTCTACGGCTAAATCATAAGCTCAGGTTAGTGTTTCCATACCTGGAACGACTTAGGCTCAAATGGTTATTATCACCCAACATCTTGGTCAATCTTCTAGTATTGGGCGACAATAAATGGTCCAACAACCATGGCTGGTACAATATCAACAACCGCAATTCCAACAAACACACACAAGACCTAAGCAACAAGGCTTTGTAGGTAATGGAAAACTGCATTTTCAAAACGGTTATCAACACCCACACTATAATGGTTACCAACAATCTTATCAGAGTTACCAGCATCAGATACATTATGCTGGTATACAAAGATCTACTGCTGAGGCAATTCCATCTTATTGTAGGTATGCTTCAACTAACCTGAATCAGCAGTTGCCTTTTGTAGCAACTCTAGAATTACCATATTTTAACCGACTGACGAATTATCCAATTGCATACGCCCCTTGGTGGCTAGAAATTCCTCATAAACTTTCCTCCGATATTCCTAAATTCAATGGAAATCCAGGTGAAGATCCATTGGAAATGTAATGGATTTTCATTTATGGTGCTCATCTAACACCCTAAATGATGATTCGATTAGGCTTCACCTTTTTCAGAGAACGCTAATTGGTTAGGCAGCGAAATGGTATATTGAATTGCCTAGAGCTTCGTTTGGTAACTTCAGTGCCCTTGCCACTACTTTTCTAACCCACTTTCAGTTACCCATAAGGTACGAAACAGGGACAGAACTCCTTACCAAGTTTAAATAGACAACAGCCACTCACATATCTGATCATATTCATGAGTGGCGACATCATTAACGAATGGTAAAGACGTATGTTCTTGGTCAGCTTTTAGCTGAGTGGTTTATTAAGTCCTTATTACCATCTATAACTGAGGACGTGGCAAAAGGAGGAGTTGTCACTGAAGAGAAAGTCATTGCTTGTGCCCAATATTTAGACTTGATCTATACTCAGTCTGGCACACTCTATGACAAAATTCCTGACTCTCCCAGACCATAATTTTTTGTTCCTCCCCCTCCTAAATCCAACAGGGACCCTCACGCCAGTGATGGCATGATCGGTAACTCAAGCAGGAAAACCGCAAAGGCTCCATATTGTAAAGACCTTTTAGTTTCTAATAAAAAAAGAAAATGAAAAATCGCTTGCCTCAGCGGTTAATGCCATGTCATCTGACTAGGAAAAAGATCCAAAGCAACCAGGGGGCAACAAAAAAGGGAAAAATAATAAGACGAAACAGGAGAACTCAACTCCTGAAAAATCTTCTGAGAACTCTACTGGGCGAAAGAAACCTCGTGATCCATGTTACATTTGTAATTAGGACCATTGGACGAGAAATTGTCCACATCAGGCTGAGGTTACGAAATTGTTAAAGACTTCAAATACCTCATCGGTGTTTATTGATCCGTTTCTGAACCCAGAAACTAATCTGGTTGTTATCGATCATGCTTCCACATCACAAGTGCTTATGCTATTCATCTCAAAACAACAAAATGATGCTTTAATATCGAAAAGGAACAAAGATTATGGGAATCCACAGTCATCGAACAACAAGGCTACAGATCAACCCTATAGTTCGACAACAACTTCACCAGAATTTGTTTCGCCCATCATTCCTGAATTAACTATAAAGCTACCAAAGGGAGTAGTACATAAATCGATATTTAATCCTCATGCTTGAGCAGCACATAATTATAATATAGTGGAGGATTTGGCTCAATCTCCATCTGCTATGTCGAGCCTTGAGGTACTGCAAAATTGCCCTTCACAAAAGCAGGCTTTGTTATTAGCAATAGGTGGGATTGATCCAATGGATTCCAATCTTGTGGCCTTTAACCATAAAGTATATGAACCTCAGTTACCGACCCAACTCACTTTCCTTATACAGGTAAAAGCCCTCAATAAAACTGTTCATCAAGCAATCATTGATGAGGGGGCATCTACCTTCATTATGTCAATGAGTTGCTCGAAAAATTTAGGTTCATCACCATTGTCGCGATCATCAACGACATTAAAAGCATTCGATGGAAGAAAATACACACCATATGGGATTTTAAGTAACTTGCAAATTGAACTGGGGGACGAGACAGTATAAATTTAGGTCAAAGTCATTGATGGAAACCTCGACTACAATATCTTGCTGGGAAGGCCCTGGATTTATGCTATGGCTGCTATGTGTCAACATATTTTAGAAAGATTTCATTTCCCTTCCAAGGTGGAATTACAATCGTTGACCAAATAACCTTTTTCCCCAATAGTTCACAAGATACTGGAAGCATTCCATTGATCCATGGAAGTTCACAATCACTTCAAAATGTTGGAGTAGGACTCCTAAAAGACCCTTCCTTAATGGGTACTTTTGCCCTCCCGCCTCCAAGTAATCTGGCGGAAGTGGCCACAGTGGAAACCTGTCATATGATCTCTTCTACATCATCTAAGATAAAGAAGAACTCTGACCATTTTGATAGTGTGGATCATCGTGAGGTGTTACCCCCAAGCCCCATAGAATCTTTGTAGTAATCAATTTTCTGGCTTAGCTAGAGAACCCAAATCAACACTCAGTGAGTGTTTAGATAGATAGGTCTCTAGAGTGTGGTTCCTCTTCTGATCCTTGGTCTCATATACATTCTACAGAAGAAGGAATCATTCAGTCAATGATGATAGGAGAGACGTCGTGGGAAGATTACCACCATCATTCCCACCTTCAAGATAACAATGAAGATTATTCAAGCGACCTTAATCATCCTTCAGTTTTTTATTTTTTATCAAATACTATAAATACAGTGGATTCCGAGTGAAATCTATCCAATATTGAAGAAACTATCGCCATTAATATCTCAACCAAATCTAATGTTGTAGAGAATATTCATGTTGGCAAAATCTTGTTCTCCTTCAGAACTAGAAATATATTGCACTCTCTTTCACAAATTCAGAGATGTCCATACATGGTCATATGAAAAATGTCAGGCATTGACTTGAGTCGTTGAACATGAAATCAAGATGTATCCAGATGTCAAACTGGTATGACAATGGCTTCGACCTATTCACCCAAAGAAAGCTACTGTCATTAAGGCAGAAGTTGAAAAACTTCTACATGCTGGTTTCATTTACCCTATTCCTCTAACTGATTGGGTATCGAACATTGTTTCTGTGATGAAAAAGCAAGGAACAATTAGAGTGTGCATCGATTATAGGGATGTAAATCAAGTGTGTCCAAAAGACAACTACCCTACACCCTTCATCAACCAGATAATTCATGAATGTGACGGAAGTGAAATCTTTTCCTTCATGGATGGATTTTCTGGATACAATCAAATCAATATCCGCCCACAGGACCCATCGAAGACTGCATTTATATGTTCGTGGGGCACATTCGCGTACCGTAAACTACCTTTTGGTTTGAAGAACACAGGGGCAACTTTTTAGAGGGAAATGAACTATGCCTTCCACGACATCAAGCACATCGTTCAACTGCATCTCGACGACCTATTAGCTCATTCGTGAAAGCAGATTGATCATCTGTATCACTTGACAGCCATATTTCTACGTTACTGACACTACAAGATACGACTCAATCCACACAAGTGTGTGTTTTGTGTTGGTTCTGGTCGATTACTTGGTTGCGTAGTTTCTAAGGATGGAATTTGGCTCGACCCATTTAAGGTTCGGGAAATCCTTGACATGCCTCCACCTTCAAATTTGCTTCAGATTTAGAAACTCCAAGGGAAAGCTAACTTTTTGAGGAGGTTCATTCCACAATATGCCAAACTTGCTAAAGGTTATACGCGTCTTTTGAAAAAAGGAGTAACCTTCCATTGGGATTAGGTGGCGCAAGCTTCCTCTGATGCTTTAAAAGGTTCCCTAGTAAAAGCATCATTAATGTATGCTCCTGACTATCAAAAATACTTTAACTTGTATCTCACCACTATAGATACAACCATTGCCATGGTTTTAGTGCAAGAAGAAAATGGAATAGAACATCATGTATATTATTTAAGCCACAACCTAAATGATACAGAAAGAAAGTACTCCTATGTTAAAAAGATGGCTTTAGCAGCTATTCAAGCAGTATAGAGATTTCGACGCAATATTCTCTTTCACAAAACTACCATTGTGTCAGATTGCAACCCTATGACCTACATTTTGTCGCGTCAATTACTAGGGGAAAATATTCCAAATGGATAGCCATTTTTCAAGAGTTTGATCTAGAATTCTCCAAATCCAAATCAAAGAAGTCTCTCATCTTCATGGAGTTACTTTGTGACCTCCCATCGTCGTCCAATGATTTAACATCTAAAGCATCAATCATGGATGAGACTCTGTTTCTGATATCATCAAGCGATCCATGGTACGGAGATATACTGGTCTATCTCCAAACCCAAACTTTTAGGCCTAATACCTCTCGCTCTGAATAGCTACGTATTTGATACCAAGCCAAAGACTATATCATCGTTGGTGATGCACTTTACCATCGTGGTGTCGATACAGTTCTGCGAAGGTTCCTCACACATGAGGAGGCCTAAAAAGCCCTGAATGACTGTCATTCAGGTGCGTGTGAGGGGCATCTATCTGGTTACGCTACTGCACAAAAGATCTTACGAGCTAGTTACTTCTCGCCCACTATATCCAAAGATTGCATAATTGCAGTCAGAAGTTGCCATGCTTGTCAGATTCTTGATTGCAAAACTAGATTACCACCTGCACCACTGCATCCAGTAGTTGTTGTTGGGCCATTTGCTAAATGGGGCATAGATTTGATGACATGTAACCCCACCTCAGCAGGGCGACATGGGTATATTATAGTCGTTGTCAACTATTTTACAAAATGGGCCAAGGTGATGCCTACATTAAACAATATCGGCGAAACGACTGCTCTTTTCTTTTTTTAACCATGTAGTCTATGATTTGGTGTTCCACAGGCTATAGTCACAGATCATGTATTGAATTTTCGCAATCACATGATGGTTGAATTGACTACCAAATTGGGACTATCCCATGATAGTTCTACTCCATATTATCCACAGGCTAACAGACAGGTGAGGGAATCAAAAAAGTCCTTAAGCACATGCTGCAGAGAATGATTGGAGTCCACAAATGGAATTGGCATTTAATCTTGTACTTAGCTATGTGGGCATATAGGACTTCGGTGAGAAATGCGACCAGATTTATGCCTTTCCAATTGGTATATGGTCTGGAAGTTGTCTTACCAATTTAGTGCGAAATTTCGTCTCTTAAGCTCGCCATTGATCTGCTTCCCAAAACTTCGGAGGAAGAGGCTCGTTTCTTGGAACTAATCCACTTGGATGAAACCTATTGTGACGCCTCGCTGGCTAATGAAGCTCATAAGAAACGTGTCAAGGAACAATTTGACAAAAATGTCAAGCCTTGTGTCCTCTCAGAAGGTAACTTGGTCTTGCTTTACGATCAGGACTTTGATAAATTGGGAGCAGGTAAGTTCGAACCATTATGGATGGGCCCCTACGTTTTCAAATGAGTATTAATAAAAGGATCCTATGAGCTGGTTGATTATGATGGGATTCCACTTTCGCAACCCTAAAATGAGTTGTATCTTAAATGTTACTATGCTTGATTAAGTGTAGTAATCTCTTTGTTTTGTTACATTTTTGTTTTCCTTTAGAGTTGTCATTTTGGTTAGGTAATCTGCTTCACTTTTGTTGCAGATGGTAGACATTTTGGAACCATTTGTTGGGTATTCTAATGGAGCTAGTCGTAGTACGTGGAAGCTACCTTCTACGACTTAGGCCATTTTTTTGCTCCAAGCGATGAGTTAGTGAGTTTCTATGGGATATGTATTGGTCGATCGACGAAAAACATCGTTGAGTATAGAACATTGATTGAACTTCTCTCTGATACCATTTCACATGGCATATGCTGACTCATTGCCAGGCCGGACTCACAACTTGCCATCTTACAGCTTACTAGCGTTTATTCCGTTCGGAACCCAGCTATTTATCGTATGTTCCTAAGAGTCAAGATTTTGGAAAGACAGTTTGATTCCATTCAATATCAACACATTTCCAGAAACTTAAACACATTAAATGATTCATTAGCAAACTATGTGTTGGATAGACATTTGCAGCATTTGTAAAGAAAGTATTTCACATTAACATTTGCATCAGGATTGCATAACTTAACCGAAATAAAAGCTCCGAAAATAAAAAATATATAATTGTTTATAGTTTAACAAAATGTTTTTTGTCCAAGACGAAATCGGTCATTTTGACCCAGAAACTCAAAAATGAATGCAGAAAATCATCCTAGACTAATGATGTCAGTGATAACATGTCACTGCCTGTGCAATCATGCGCAAGAGCCTGGTCCATCGACTTGGCACACCAGTAGTGTGGCACTGTAACCTCAGAGGTAACTCATCGGTCCTAACATCCTGAATACTGAGAGTGAGGCCCTCGATCTGATCTTGCAGCACTGCCAGCGTCTCCACTATGTCCAGATTGCGAAGGACGACCCTCCCTACAACCTCTCCTACTGGAGTGTCAGCTGCCGCTCATGGGCATGTCGCTGGTCGTACTTGCCCAATATCTGCACACACACATGAGTTTGATTAGTCATGATAACATTTAAAAACACAAAACATTATAAAACTGATAAACAAAGATATGGTCGAATCATTTTACTTAGAGCATTCCACTGCTCCCCAGATGGTAATGCCAAATTTGGGTTGACTCAGAAATCCATCCCGATGTATGGATACTCCGTAAAGACCATCTCCTGATGGTCAAATCACTCAAAAAAGGCATCGAAGAAGGAAATATGTGACTGACCAACATGTTTGGCCATGAGATCAACCCATCTCTACATCTGTGGGTCCCTCGATGTTCGCAATCCCAGTGAAATGTTCTGAGGCTGCATCAGTGGAATCCTCTCCAAGGTAAAAGCAGTCAATATGGAACCATAGCCAAAATTATTGCATCTTCCATTCTTTACCTTAGAGAGTTGTTCTTTTATGATAGGAAGTACCGCCTCACACCAGTTGAAAGCCTTTGGTTCCAGGCTTTCCAGGTCATACTGCATGTAAGATCTGTTTACCAAATGAAGAGTTGCACTACCAGCCAATCTAGCAAAGGTAAATAAATTTGTCCTCAAGGGATGATCAGTGACATCTTGGATATTTATCTTGCCATCTCTGCTGGGCTGAGATCCATCTCTATAGAACTGATGAATATAATCTCTCATAGATTCACCTCCACGGGCAGATCCTGATAGTGAAAGAGGGGCACCACGCCTCGATAGCCCCATCAGAAATAAATGTCCACAATTGTCATTGGAGCAGATTTTCCTCTGATCTAGAATACCTGGTTGATCGGATCCCAAGCATCGAGAAAATATTGCAACAAACTAATTTGTTGCCTCATGTTAGATATGTGGAAGAATTTGAGCAAGCCACAATTTCGCAATGCAGTGACTGTACCCTGGTCATGTAAGGCAATCATGTCCTCTTCTTCATGTTCATGTTCATGCCACGTGATGACCATATTGATCCAAAAAATATCTGAAACATAGACGAAAGATAAATTAGGATCCAATTTTGAGCAAAAACAGGGAAAACTTTAGTGAAAAATCATTGTATAAAGATGCCCTTCTGCGCCCATTGCACCCTGCCGTTGAGTAAGGTGAGATGCATACTGACTGGCCATTTGGTAGCTTAGTATGAATCACACCTTTCGATACTGGCAAGGTGCGATGATTGGGGAACAACATATTCAAACCCCAAGGGCCCAAAAATGTGAAAAAACATCCTTAGAATCAAAGAAGGATGGAATGAAAATGAAGAGCTCAGGGTTAGCTCTTACCTGGTCCTGACATCGTAGAGAATAGTCCACCAGATCTCCCAAAAACAACTGGTGTGATTTGAGGAGGAAAACCACTCCAGAGCTCCAAATCCCAAATTTGAAATAGAATGATGAAAATGAAAGGTAAAACTACTTTTATGACTACTATTCATGTACTTCAAGCAAAATGTTAGTTTTAACTCATTTTTCGTACATATATATGTATTTCTAATCAATTTCATGGAGTGATTGAGTAGGTTGAACGACCGACGAAAGAATATGATGTGCTAAATAGTGAATTAAACATTTTGACCAAAAACTAAGCAATTTTAATGCAAAGTTCAAGCTCGTTAAAAAATAAACCTACCATTGAGCATATGTCCCCCCGTAGAGTTCAAGCTCATTAAAAAATGAACCTACCACTGAGCATATGTTATCCCATGGTTCAAGCTCATTAAAAATGAACCAGGCCATGAGCAATGTTAACACAATGTTCTAGCTCATTAAAAAATAAACCCGCCACTGAGCATATGTTCCCCCAGAGTTCAAACTCATTAAAAAAATAACCCACCTTCGGTAAATAACCTTTGTGATTGCCATAATATCATCCTTTTGAGTCTTGGTTGTGTTCTTGCCATCACCTCCATTCTTTTGGCTGATCATACGCTTCCACTTGATTTTTACCTTTTTGAGGAACAACTGCGATGAGTGGTCGTGTTAGCCACCCTCTTCACATCGCCATGCTTTTAGAAGTTCCAAGCTTACCTGGAATCAATAGCTACCCTAAACACCACTCGTTCCTCAAAAAAGGAGTCTACTTTAAACTCTTTTCAGACTCGTTAAATATGAAAATATTGTCGAGCTATTGGCTTCTCCAACTCGCTAAAGTGATTGGAAGGGCCATCCCTCCTGTATATTTTAATATTTTTTGGACTTGAGGGATTATCTCACAAAAAAGTTTGAGTGCTTATCTTTTCGGATCACTAAAGTTATCGAAAAATCATCCCTTTCATATTATTTTATCCTTTTTCGAACTTAAGGGATTATGCTACGAAAAAGAACTAATGGAGTTTCCTTTTCGTGCCTTTTCAAACTCTCTAAACATGAAAAGGATTGAGTTATCCTTGTCGTTAAACTCGTTAAAACAATAGTGACAAACTTTTCTACCCAGACAAGAACGAGTTTCATTGTCGCTAGGCTCACTAAAACATAGCAAGAAGTTTGCCTGAAGGGAAAATTATAGAACAAGCATATGTTGTCCTCCTCAAGGTTGACAAAAATAAAGAGGTATTGGTTAGCAATGACTGGGGAAAAATGGATGAAAACTTAAAGAATTTTATTGGTAGCAGGTCGAAGAGGCACTTTCACTCCATCACCATGATTGAGTCAAGTTGGGTTATTCCGTTCACCGGTCATATCACCATTGGTCCTCCGAACCATCCATCTTTTGGGGTTAACGCTACCAATCCATCTCAGTTTCGTTGATATGTTCAAGAGAAGTCATTTAGAGAATTAACCATCTAGTTAATGCCTCATCCACTGCAATACCTTCACCCTCCATTTTTCATGGCCGCCATTCCTGAAACTTGTATCGTCAGATTGTTTTTCACCTCTAGAAAATCATTTGCTTCATTTCATGTCATTGATGTGGGATACATTAAGGCCCTCCTACGATGAGTCACTTCTTGTCGACATCAGCTCATTATCGAAGAAGTTGACTTAGAAACAACCATTTCAGTACTTTGAAGCTTGCATGCCTCAATGGCAAGTTTCTCACTTCCAGCGACAGGTTTACATCAATGGCCTTCAACCGAAAGATTTTGTGTGGTGTTCGACATCGGATCATATATTCACACCACGTGAATTGTACTGTAGTACCTTGAGGGTCATTAGCATTATTGGTGATTCCTCTCGCATCCGTTAACAACTTACATTATTGGCTGGTAATTAGGCGATGTCTATCCATGTTCGACTTCAGGACATCTTTTCACATGGATCAACTTGTACATCAGGTGAAGATTGAACGAGATTGAAGACCCTAGATCTAGTTTCATCCATTTGGGTTATGATATATTCAAGAATATAAGGACATCAAATGTACATAGAAGATGCACAAATGATCATCCAAGTTAAGGGATGATGACTCTACATATAAAGAATCACCAGTCTGCAACTGCAGACGATTATCTGTTCTATGTACATGAAAATGAATTTATAAAGATGAGCGTGGGAATGCCCACCTAATCTAGATCATGGAAAATTGTGATGATGTATTGTATTGTATCTTATAGAGGTCACCTTCCAGGTCGAATAACTTAGATCCTCATGATAAATCATTTCACTCGACATGAAAAGATTTACGACTTCATACTTTAGGGGACAACTATTATAAACATATTTGGGCACTGAAACCCCAATCTTATATGTTGATAAACCAAGGGATATTTAACCCCTAAATTTTTTTTTCCTACCCTAAAGGATCATGGTCAACTGATTACATCATTTCCTAGAAGTTCCACCTAAAAAACCACTCAGAAGTCACAAAAACTGGACCATACTTACTACTCGTGCGATGCATACTAACTCCTACACTAGCCAAGTGTGATGCATACCAAAGAGGCCTTCTGTGGGGTGTGATGAATGAGAATGGAGAAATGTCCAAGAAAGTTTGCTAAGTGGATGCTCATGGAATCTTCTAGAAACTACTCCTATGACACTTGCCTCTCTGAATTTGCCTAGGGATGAGTAAGAGATCCAAGAAATCTCCAAGTGGAACCAAGAACAACAAGTGGAATTACACTAATCAAAAACCTAGAGATGACTCACACCCTTGCAGACAACTATAAATGGATCCCTTATCTCAAAGATCTAGAGGGTGGAATTCTGTAATTTGTAAGGAAATGCTGATAGTTTGTCTTTGAGAAGGAACATTGTATTGTTGGGTGATCTTGCTTTTCATGAGGTGAAGAGGGCTTTGATGCTGGTAGGATGATGCTAGATCAGATAGATGGGTTGTAATTCTCCCTTCTATTTTAATAAAGTTATTTGAGTTTTCCTCCATACAACCATGTATTTGTGAATGTTTTTATTTGTAAATGCCATTGTATGTTCATTGTATTTTTGATTCTGCAATGCTTATGATATAATAGATCAAGATGCTTTGATGGTGTTTTGTCACTTTGTATTCACAGGTATTCTCTAAGCGGGACAAGTAGGAAAGGAGTTGCAAGCTTTGTTGAGGGGGAGAGAGCTCAAGCAAGGAGTCAAGTGGAAGATCCAGGTTGGTTCCTTTGCCTCTCTCTTATCTATCATACATAGAGGAGATCTCAAATTTCTTTGATTGTTTGCTTCTAGGATAGCTTCCAATCCTAGAGGGCTAGCAGACCGAAAAGACACCAGTTTTCTTGGAAACACATACCCATACCTAGCTTTGTCTCATTAAAAAACAAAACATAGGAAAATGTCAAAAAAAATATAATAATAAAAAAAGGGATACATGACCTTCATTTCCAAAACCCTTCACTACTCCATCAAAGATTGGCTATCATCCTCTAGCCCCTACACCACTTTTCACCATCCCTCTGAGAAAAAACCTTGAAAAGGAAGAAAAAGGGGCTGCTACAAGATTTCCTATAGCAACTTGTGCCACTACTGCAAACAACCTAAAACTTAGTTTGCCTTCCCAACCAGAGTGTGGAGTACCATCATCCATGGACACCTTTTTCTTCCTAGAAAGACTCCACATCACCAGTAACAGCAAAATGATATCAAGCACCTACACACATGAACACGACAAGTAGTCAGCTATAAAAGAGGCAAAAGACACAAAAATACAGCAAAGAAGCACTTGCCTAAGTAGCAGCACAGGGGTCAACTACTCTAGCATGCACCAATCAACAAAAGTTAGGCTCAGGTATGTTAAAATACTTAGCTCTTCCCTAGGTATGAAATGATTAAAAATGTGTAAATGTCGAAGAAAGGCCTTTTTTTATAATATGGAGGTGGCCAGTTAACTTGTCCATCCTCAGCTCGAGATCAAAAATTGATATCTCAGTCAACATGCCATGTAAGGATGTCACATCAATGGGAATCAATTAGAAAGGTGGTCGAAAGTAGTTAAGAGGGAGTGGTGATGATTACGAGGAGTAAATGAATGATGAACAATGGTAGGTTAACGATTCAAATTAGGAAATCTCGTACCACTGCTAGCCAACACAATGCTCCAAGTCCTCACCATAAATAGCATAAAAACCCAAACTTCATGCAATGTTTTGCTCATTTTAAAATCAAGGAGATAGGGACCAACTTGGAAAGCCATCGAAAAGGTCAAATCCTGCTCTGGCAATCCTACAGGAAACAGCTACAGGAATCACAAAGGGCTACATGAAACAGTGAAATTCCACAAGAGTTCTGCAAGGTTGTGCCTATGTCAACTTGGTCCTCAATTTTCATAATCTCGGGCACTGCAGTGAGAAGTACGTAGCCTATATCTCCTTTGTTCATGGTTTGCATAATTGATACACTCTTCACTATCTTAGTAATTATAGTTAGATTGGGAATTAAAAAGCATTTTGGGCTATAAAAGTAAAAGAAAATTGTGTCTATAAGGATTTATAGTAGTTGCAGTAATCCGCTAAGATGTTTATCTCTCAACTATCCTAAAATTCATACTAAACTGATCCTACAAAACCTCTTTCACTTAGCTGGAACCAAAGAAGAAAATGGGAGGGGGATTCAATAGGAGAGAACCCACAGATACATCAACAATTCACCTTCATCCCATTATGGCAGACATCTTCATGAGGCATCATTGGTTGGGCTTCTTTGAGTTTCTCAAGGGATATGATGATGATATAACTTATGAGTTTTCCATGGCACTAAACTCTTAAGCAAGAACAAGTGCTACCATTGTGGTAAGAGGGTTTTCCATTACCATCAATTCTGAGTTAATCAACGGACTGATAATACTTCCTCTAGGGGTCAATTGGAGAAGGGAAGACAAGGAAAATAACACTTTTGCTAAGAAAAATTTCTTCACTAATGATGAGATACTAATTGAAGAAAAAAATGGCGTCAGAAGGGAAAGCCTTCCCTATCCCTGGGATGAGGTATCCTACCACATCTTTAAATACATTTCTTGTGAAGGGACACTGAGTGTAGTCCATGGCTACTAGTTTAGGTTGCTCCATGAATTGAGATTTCAAACCGGGTTTCCCATAGCCCAAATATTAGGTGTGTCCTATTTTCTATTACAGTCAATCGTAGACATGAGACAGAAGGTGAAGGAGGGAATAAACAATAGTTAGCACACCATGGTCTCATCAAGATGATAGTAGAGGATGCTTTGAGTAGATTAAGAGTCCCTGTCTTGTGGTCCACATTTAGAGACATGGCCAGAGAAACATTCCTGGAGACCCAAGTCCTTTCACTTTGTGAAAAACCATCTTCAAGTGATGAAGAAGGAGAAGAAGTAGAAGGACAAGGAGAAGGAAGAGGAGAATAAGGAGGATAAGAAGAAGAAGAAAAATAATAAGAGGAGCTAGAGATAGAAAAAATAGAGGAATAATAAAAGGAAGAAGAAAAGAGAGAAGAAGAGGAGGAGAAGCAAAAAGAGGCAGACCTTAAGAAGACCACTACAATTGAAGAGGAGGAGATATCCCTAGATTAGAGAAGGTTGTATCCTGAAACCACTAAAAATGAGGTAGTATCCGCCTTAGTTTCTTTGAGCGCACCCATCAAATACACAAAGAAATGGAATAGACAAACTCCCCTATATTTCAAAACAAGAAGAATCACTAGGATTAAGAAGGAAAAGCCACAAACCCCCACAAAAACCCCTATTCTAATTGAAGAATCACAAATTAAACAAGAGGAGATAGAATCCATGGGAATGAAGGTTGAGAAAGTCATATCACCAGGAGAAACTCCAAAGGCTCCATGTCAGGAAGCCTGTCACCAGGTCAACCTCAACCAAGTAGCCCAAGGCACCTATAACACTCCAATAGAAAGGAAAAGGCATGTTGCAGGATCCTAAAACAATGTGACATGAAATATTGGCAATGCTACAAGAAAGGAAGAAAGTGCAATAGGAACAGCAACAGGGGTAGATAGGAGGCAAATAAGCAACACCACAAGCAGAGGAGGGGGCAATTTCTCCAAAGACAATTGAGGGATACTTTACAGAGTTACATGATCCTAGTCCACAACCCAACTTGAGCTCCTACTACAAATTCGTTAAAGGATGCATAATGATCCCACAAATATTTTCAATTCCTCTCTTGTTTGAACTTGAAAAAGAAAGAGGAAGGACACATCAATGGTTGTAGATTGTTAAATCGAATAAAGTAGAAGTTGTGGGTCTTATGGAAGAAAAGCTCATAGAGATGTGCAAGGAGTTGAGTGAATTGAGAGAGAGAGAATACACCATGAGAAAACACCTGCAGGTAGAAGACAATTGGTTGCGCAGGAAATTGCAAGAAAAGGATACCCAATTGGCCATCATGGAAAGCCTCTCCATGGAGGCACTTCAATGCATAGTTCCATGCAAATCCTATTCACTATACCTCAAAGCCTAATGGATGCAATTCCAGATTAAAACATTGGCACAGTAGGGGACCATGCCATTCTAGGATTAGAGGCAATTCTTTGATTGGTGTGACAAGAGTACCCTTGAGGACAAGGCCAAGGTATCTAAATTCTACTTGCACAACCTTGCCTTAACAAACCTGAATGTTCGGAAATGCAAAGTTGGGAGACTTGTAGCTAATGGCCCTTCCACTATGGATGAGTCATTAGGAAGCTAGGGTTGAGGAGGTGAATATAATGATAGAAAAAGAGGAAAAGGAACCCCTCTACATCAGTGCAGAGAAAATAAATTCAAGTGTTGTAATCAGTAACCACAACATCATTTCCAATGATTCTCAACTTTCACCAAGATACCTGGCTACCCAAGAATGTGCCATATCCCATTTTAAGGACACCCTAAGATTAGTGGGGACTGAGAGCAAACAATCATGCCAAAGGAGATGGAATAACCTACCACATAGTCTCAGGATTAGGGAGTATAACTCTCCTGAGAGATTAAGGATTTCATTAGAGAGAACATCATTGTATAAAAAGGCCATGCAAAGAATGAATATCAATTAGATTGGACATAATATTAGTCCACCTTTGCTGTTGGGTTCATTGGAAGGTAGGAAGGAAGAAGAAGAAAGAAATTAGTGGGAAGAGATAGAGAAAAATGCAAGGTTTTATTCTCACGAAGAGACACCATCCAAAAAAGCTTGGGATGTGAGGGAGGCCACCAGGGCTATGAAGGATATGGAGATAAATGACTAGGTTTCTTAGAGAATGAGAAACAATTTCATTAAGGGGTGATGATGAGGCCCATCAATAGGTAAAATATATGGGTTACAATGCCACTCTCCAGTAACCACAACATCATTTCCAATGATTCTCAACTTTCACCAAGATACCTGGCTTCCCAAGAATGTGCCATATCCCATTTTAAGGACACTCTAAGATTAGTGGGGACTGAGAGCAAACAATCATGCCAAAGGAGATGGAATAACCTACCACATAGTCTCAGGATTAGGGAGTATAACTCTCCTGAGAGATTAAGGATTTCATTAGAGAGAACATCATTGTATAAAAAGGCCATGCAAAGAATGAATATCAATTAGATTGGACATAATATTAGTCCACCTTTGCTGTTGGGTTCATTGGAAGGTAGGAAGGAAGAAGAAGAAAGAAATTAGTGGGAAGAGATAGAGAAAAATGCAAGGTTTTATTCTCATGAAGAGACACCATCCAAAAAAGCTTGGGATGTGAGGGAGGCCACCAGGGCTATGAAGGATATGGACATAAATGACTAGGTTTCTTAGAGAATGAGAAACAATTTCATTAAGGGGTGATGATGAGGCCCATCAATAGGTAAAATATATGGGTTACAATGCCACTCTCCACCTTATTAAATTGTCTTTTCTCACATTTATTTACAAATTTTAGTATATTTTTCTTAGTGAGAAGAGTAAAAGTGAGTTACTATGTCCTATAGCCTAATGTGTGTTAAATGTAGGAGATTGGAGCAGTTTTGAGTTGACATGAGTGTAGGGAATCATAGTAGACAAGAAAGAGAGATTATAGGAAGTGGTATCCCTTCTTAACTCCTCAGATCATTCGAATATTCTCCCACTCTATCTCAATGGCTCGGTGTCACTAGCAGCAAAGAAAGCCTAGTTCAATGGCAGCCAAGCTAGTTCCAGTCAAGGAAAATTTATTCTCGAGTTAGGGATCCAAGTATCCCTATTTTCTAGGTATTTGTTGGTAGCTCCAGTTTTGTATAAATAAGAAAGGTAAGGGACTCATTAGGATTCAAAGTTTTATTGTAGCCAAGAGGCCATTAAGTTGAATCACATTTGAATTTTAATGTTATGTTGTATTTGAAACTTTTATGATAATGAGAAATTATGTTTTGATCCATCACTGAGTTGACTTAGAGGGTTGAAGCTCTTGGGTTAGGGCGCAACCCTAGAAACAGAATTTCCTCTCCTTTGTATCTATATTCTTAGCTTAGAATGTGACTCTTGAATTTTTTTATTTTTTGTTTAGCTTAGAAAGTTGATTAAGTTATTGCTTATCCATGCTTTCATTAGCTTAAAGAGTAGAATAGTGTTGTATTCTAGTGAAGGAAAATATACTAGAAAATCTTCTGACAGTGACCCCTATCCCATCTCCCTTGTGGAATCATGATTAGGGGACCCCACTCTCACAGCCCAAAAATGAAGTTTCCCCTTTATTCTTTGCCTAGGTTAAGTTTAATTCTTAGCTAGATAATTGTTTATGATTCCTTAGAAATATTTGTAGTTGTTATTTTTATTCTTAATATTGTTGTAGCTTAGAAGGTAGTCTATTCCACAGATCTAGACTTTAACAATAGTTAGATCAAACTTTTTCAATTCAACTTATATTTTCCATGTTGACATGTACTAATTTGTAAATTAAAAGAGAGATAGGTTTTGTTGCAGGGATTATTGATCTATAGGAAGGTACACCTCCAACCAACTCCACATAGTTCTCCTCCACCTTCTATTGATGCATACAATCCATATTCCAAACCTCTATTTTCCAGCCACCATGAGCAAGTTGTCTTAGGAAAATCTAGCCTTATTGGAGTGTTGGGCTTGGCATTAGTTCATTTTAACCTCCCCTACACCTTACACCACTATCATGAACCTTTTGAACACTTCATCTCACAATTATTTTGCTTCAAAACCTCTTAGCCAACTTCATGTAGGAGTACAAGACATCGTGTAGTAGTTCAGGACACCTTGTGGCAGTTTCCTGTAGCAAACCTGTAGCTACCTGTTTTGAACTCGTTTTGACCTAAAATAGTAGTATAGCCTAGTGTAGGAGTAGATTAACCCCTCATATTGGACTCCATGACCTGAAGTGTCACCTAGACAATCCTTTTCATTCCTTTCCCTCCTAAAAATCAATTAGCATTAGCTTTTATATTTATGAATTTAGCAATTAGGACTTTTATCTACTCTATAAGTGTGAATGAGATAATTAATGCATACATGTTTGGATTTTGAAATGATAGAATAAATTCCTATTTTCAAGAAGTTCTAGTAGCTAGATGATAAAGTGAAAGGTTAGCATAGTTTCCTTCCTGTAAGTGATTTGTGTCGTTTCATAGCTAGATGATTTATGTCATATCATAGAAATTACAAGTTAGCAGCATCCATTTCCTTAATTAACAAGCATTTAATTTTCTTTCCCTAGAACTAGTTTTACATTCCACTATCAGTAGCCAGACTCCCTTTAGTCCAATAGATGAATGGTATCGAAACCTAATGGTCAAGTTCCCCAGTTAAAAAGTGACATGTGTAGAATGGTGGATCAGATGTGTATATAGAACTGTCACCTCCAAGTTTGTTTGAAACCCTGGGTTGATAAAGTAAAGTTGGTAGCCCTAGGAGTTACACCATTCTTGTTGCAATACTAAGGCTCATCAGTGGTACCTTTCACTTGTAAGCCCCCAATTTTCTGACAGTTCAAAAAAAATTAAAAATCAACGTGGCTTCAAGTGACCTATGCCATTAGACTCCCGAGCTCACCCTATTTGCAAGAAGACTACTATTAAGTAATTGATGGGGGTTTGTGTATGCTAGGTACCAAATCTCAAGTTATGGTTAGTGAGAGGGTCAAACACCTTCAAAAAGGGTTTGATGAATTCTAGGACAAGATTACCAACAAATATCACAACTAATATACCTTATAACAATGTCTCATCGGGAGGAGTTGAGTGTTGAGGCACACATAGAAGGATATTCTAGCCATCACATTCTCTTTCATGGAAATCACCACCATTCCAACCATAGGACACATAATATGGACATGTACAAATTTGATGGCTCCAACCCTGCAATATGGGTAGCGCAAATGGAACAATATTTCTCCCTTAATGCTATCTCCGAAGATGAAACTAAATTACATGTGGGAGCCCTTTACTTGGACCAAGAGAAATGGTAGTACTACTAGTGGCATAAGAAATGTTATCTTTGGAGAGTAACTTGGAACATGGTTAGAAAAGCCATATGTGATCGCTTTGACTGGGAATCTAATTTTTTGGGTCATCTCACTAAGCTCTAAAAAAAAGGAACAGTAAAGGACTTCATTTCATCCTTTGATTAATTGGCCATCAGAACTAACGGTCTAGGAGATGACTTCAATTTGGAGTGTTTCATCAATGGCCTAAAAGAAGTCATCCAAGCCCATGTCCGAATGCACCACCCATCTACTTGGTTGGATGCATCCAACAAGGCCTTAGATGTGGAAATCACCTTAAATTCCCAATATAATCATCCACATTTCATCGCCAAATATTGTCCCACAGAAGCTCAGGGCCCCATTCAAACACTTAAGGTTCAAAATGTGTCACTAGCAAAAATGGCCGAAAGAAGAAAACAAGGACTGTGATACGATTGTGATGACAAGTACTCCCTTGGACATAAATGCAAGGAACCAAAATTCTTTCAAATCAATGCTACTGATAACGGCTCAACAGAGGAAGCTCCATCCCTTGAGGTGTCTGAGGAAGAAGTTGGGGAAACCCTAACCAAGAATAATCTCACAACTACACCAGATGAGAAAGTTATCTCACTACATGCCATGGCTAGCATTTCCTCACCTCAGACTCTCAAAATTTGAGGTTTTATTAAACATCAACCAGTAGTGGTATTGATTGACAGTGGTAGCACTCATAACTTTATCCACAAGAGAGATGAAAAATATATTCATTTCTTTGGGCAGTTAGTATCTAATTTCCAAGTCCTTATTGCTGATGGGGAGACCATGAAATGTGAAGGTTGTTGCGAAAATATTAAGCTTCAAATGAGAGATTACCACCTAAAGACCCACATGTTTGCTATTGAAATGGGTGGTTACGACATTGTGTTAGGTGTTGAATGGGTTCACACACTGGGCCCTATCACAATGGATTTCTAGGAGTTATATATGAGCTTTAAGTAGAACGACCACATTCATACATTAAGGTTATTACAGGCAGGTTCTCCTACTATCATGAGATCGCATCGAATGGAGAATCTTTTAAAAAAGGACTGTCATGGATTAGTCACCCAATTTAATACCTTTCAGGCCACTGAATCCACTACTCCTCATATTCATCATGAGATGCAACAAGTATTAGATTGCCACGAGCGGGTCTTTGACAAACCTAAAGATCTTCCTCCCTCTAGGGGTGAACATAATCATAACATCCATTTGGTCCTGGGTGTCGAGCTACCTAATGTTTGCTCATATTGATACCATTTTTCCAAAAAAAATGAAATTAAAAATATCATCAAGGAACTCCTAGAAATTGGTGTTATTTGTCTAGCATCAATCCTTATTCATCTCTATTGTTCATGGTTCTAAAGAAAGATAAAGAATGGTGCATGTGTCTGGACTTTTGAGCCCTCAACAAGCTCACTATCAAGGAGAAATTTCCTATTTTGGTTGTTGATGATATTCTTAATGAACTACATCGTGCTCAATTATTTAGCAAGCTAGACCTCCGCTTAGGCTATCACGAAAACGCATGAAGGAAGTAGACATTCCCAAGACTGCCTCCCGAACTCATGAAGACCATTATGAATTCTTGGTCATGCCATTTGTTCTTTTTAATGCTCCATCTACTTTTCAAATCCTCCTGAACCACCTGGTATAACACTGAAAAGTTGTCCTAGTCTTCTTTGATGACATTCTCATCTACAAAATAACCTAGGACAAACATCTTCAACATGTAGATCAGATATTGAAACTTCTCCAAGATCACAAACTATTTGTCAAATTATCCAAGTGTTATTTTGGAGTGGAATAAGTTGAGTATTTGGGACGCATTGTGGGTTGTGAAGGAGTATAGGTTGATCCGAAAAATATTCAAGAAATGCAAGGTTGGCCCCAACTAGAAACCTTGAAGAGTTTGAGGGGATTCTTGGGTCTCATTAGCTACTATAGCAAATTTGTCCACAACTATGGATGAATTTCTAGGCCCCTCACTAATATTCTTAAGAAAAAAATATTTTCTTTGGACTAATGCAATTCAACAAGCCTTCTTTGCTCTTAAACAGACCATGTGCTCCACTCCCATATTGGCCCTACCCGACTTAACCAAATATTTTGTGATTGAATGTGATGCTTCATGTACAGGTATTGGTGCAATATTAATGTCGGAAGGTAGGCCGTTGGCTTTCATCAGCCAACAACTTAGTGGCAAACACCTAGTTCAAGCTACTTATGATAAATAAATGATGGGCATGTTACATGTAGTAGACACCTGGTGACCACACTTGTTGGGGCACCATTTCCAAATTTGCATGGACCATCAAAGCCTAAAATATTTTCTAGAGCAATGTGTATCATTGCCACATAAAAATAAATGCCTTGAGAAAATGTTGGGAGATGATTATGAGAAAAATTATAAAAAAAGGACGTGACAATGTAGTGGTTGATGCTTTATCAGGCCAATTTGAGGATGAGAGCACACTTCTATCAATCTCTCTTCCCATACTAGATTGAATTGAACAGGCCCACAAGGAATGGTTCTCCCACTCCTCTCTTTCCAAAATCATTAATAAGTTAAGAGATGATCCTAATTCCTCAGCATACTACTTTTGGAAAGATGAGAATCTTTGCTACAAGGATCGTGTGGTTATATCACCTTCCTCCACCCTCAAAACCTACAACTTAGATGAGTTGCACCCATCTCGAATTGCAGGACATTCTGGCATTCAGAAGATTTATGCTCACGCACGTCATTATTTCTTTTGGATTGGAATGAAAAACTATATTCTTACTTTTGTAGATGAATGTGATGTGTGCTAATGCAAGAAAGGGGAAAAAGTCAAGTCACTGAGAACCTTACAACCATTTCCACTCCCTGCTTCGGTCTAGACAAATGTTTCCATGGATTTTGATGAGCCCCATCATTGGGAAATTATATGAGCCCTAATTCAACTCCTAGCTTAGTCAAACCAAATCTTCTCATAACTTATTACATGTTTTGATTATATTTTGTTTAATGAGATGAGTTAAAGTGAGATATTATGCCTAGTGAAGTATTATGCATTGAATGCAGTTTTGGAAGAGAAAATCAAGTAATTTTGGCAAGACTAAGGTTTGAAACTTGAATGGGACAAGGGAGAGATATTGTAGGAGGTAAATCCTCCTCATTTACTCCTTCCCCATTCGAATATTCCTCCATTAATCCCACCAGCTTGGAGTGCAAGTAGCCAAGTCATGAAGATTAGGAGGCAGTCGAGTAAGTGATAGACTAAGAGTTAGTTCATCTCAATTTTGGGAGCCGAGCCTGCCTAAATTTAAGGTAGTCGTTGGGAACTTTAGTTGTATAAGTAGAGAGGCCTAGAGCCTTATTAGGATTCTAATTTTTACTGCAAAAACACTAGTTATTTTCGAGCTCCATACTTGTGGAAGACTTTGATGTAAATTTTCTATTTTGATAATAAGAATGAGATTTTTCTTGATCCAGTAATAAGTTAACTTAGAGGGCTGAAGCTCTTGGGTTAGGGCCCAAACCTAGTATTAAAGGCTCCTCTTCTTGTATCTTTATGCTTAGGTTAGTTTCATAGATTCATGGTTAAATTGTCTTTAGAAGTATTTCATTGCAAGTAGTGTAGATTTGATTAATTATTTATTAGTTTGCTTCCACTTGTGCCTTACTTTAGTAGCAGGTTAGAAGGGATAAAAGAAGCACCAAAAAGCTATCAGTAGGTGTGTTGGACTCACTTCTTCCTTCTGGGATCATGATTTGAGGAAAAGACCCTTATGTAGCCCCAGAAAGATAGATTTCCATTTCTTTCATAAGATTTAGAGTTTGTTGTACTTAAACTAGCATTTGATTAGTTTTTCAAAGTAGGATTTCATTTCCATCTCTTCTGTCTTCATTCTTTCAGTAGATCTCATACATGATTCCATTTAATTCAGCAATTTCTTCATGCATAAGCTAGATAGTTAGTTCATTAAACTTTGCTTTTCTAGCTCATGAGAATTCTTCTTGTTTACATGACTTTGTGGAAATTACACATGTTTTATGCAAAGTAGGTGCTCTAGAAGTAGAAAGAGATATCATAGCAATCAACCACCTTCCAACTTCATCCACCCATAGGAATTCCTTGTTTTCATCAAAACCTTCACCAATTTCATCATTTTACATAGAAATTTCCTCAAGTATTTTGAGTGAATCCAACCATCTCCGAAACTTGGTTTTGGTTTCAGAGTGATCCTAGGACTTTCTCAATCCATTCCACCCATAAACCACCTTCCCTAAGCCTTCTATCACCTCCAACACCCATCGTTTTTCTCTCGGCTATATCCTATAGAAATACAAGGAATCCTATAGGTTTCTAGTACATTCTATAGGTTTTCCTGTAGTGGCCTGTTTTGAGGCTGAATTGAGGGAAAGCCTATAAAAAGCCTACCAAGATCACCCAAGGGTCTCCCAAACCTTCCAGTCATCCACTAGCATCCCTAAACTACCTACAACATCACCAAAGGAGACTAGCTTGCACATTTGATTTTTCATGAAAAGCATAAGAAGACAAAACAGATTTATTACAGTCCCTTACATACATAACAATGATGTTTGATGTTCTTAACTTCCATGCTTAGGACAGTAGAATTTTGTTCATGTTAATTTAGAATTATTGCAAAGCATAGCTCTAAGCAGTTAATTAGGAAATGTTGTGCCTTAGCATTGAATTTCATTCCTTTTCGTAGAATAGATTTCCATTGCTTTTGTTTAGTCAATTTAGTGTTATCTAAATTGCTAGTATTAATTGTCAACCCGGGGCTCGTAAACTGATGAAGTGAGGGTGTACTATATGTACTTAAGTAACTTTCTTAGAGCTTTTGTTGTTTAGGGGTGTTGCTTATGATTAACTTATCTTCCTAAAATGGAATGATGATTATAGACAAATGAGTGCAAGTGTGTGTGATGGTGATTTCTAATTGCTTGCTGAATTTGTAAGAGAAAAGAACTTGAAAGAAATGAATAAATCAAAATGACTTGAAAGTAAATGACCACAATCCAATGGCATTAGTCTCTATCCATACTGCTGCAAAATAAAAGAAATAAGAAAATCACTTCAAGGATTGTTGTTAGTGATGATCTCCTTCTAACTCCCTGCTTCTACCGCATAGTATTGCATAAAACACGATTAGAAGGTAGCTAAAGACAAATCCAAGAATTCATAAAAACTCTAATCTACTCTATTTGACAAATTGTAACACTACTTAAGCCTTTTCCAACATACTGCTTCTACATATGTGATTATGTGTAACAAGTGGAAAAAAGTGTTAGTATCACAAGCCAAGTCTACTCAAATACAAGCTGCAATTAATCAATGTTCTGTTCTCTTGAAAAATAAGCCATTGATGATAAAGAGAGCATAAATTAGTTAGCATCCAACTTGTAAAACTACACTAAAACTAGTCTAGAAAAATAGAGTA
>APFE031408705.1:50821-74232 GCA_000404065.3 Pinus taeda
CACGTTGATACCTAAGTGCCCATGTGGCTCATCTGGCAAACCGACACGTGGAACATTGCGTTTAACAAAAAGGTTGCAGGATCTTCAGATAGCTGCAGGATCATCAGATGGCTACGGGATTCCTGCAAGTAAGTCAAAATCTAAACAAATAGTCATCCATTAGCAAAACTTGCTTGATCATGCTTAATAACACCTAATGTAATGATCTGGGTGGTTTTATGCTGAAAATGAGGCAAAAGTGAAAGAAAGATAAGGAAAGACTGAGGAAAATGGTAGATAAGTAGGTGTAGAATAGAGGCTCTACAGCTTTCATCAAGGAACCAAGCTTCTTTTGAATCCATAGAAGTCTGGCTTGAAAACCCTAGTGGTATCTTGCGAGATGAATAGTGACAAAAGGCATAACCATCACTTTTACTTGTGTATACAACACTATCACCTCCAAGTTTGTTAAAACCTCGGGTTGATAAAGTAAATTTGGTTGCCAAAGAGTTGCAACATTCTTGTTGCAATATTGGTGCTCATCACTTTTTGGTGCCGTTTCCAGGGAGGTGTCTAAGTAATACGTGAATACTGCTTTTTTTCTTCTATTTCTTATTTCTAATATTATGCCATTAGTTTCATTTCTGCAAAACTAATTTAGTTTGCTTCCCTTTTCATTCTGCATTCTTTGCTTTCCTTTCCATTCTGCGAGTTAGATTTCAATCAAGTAGTTAATATTTTCATTTAGTCAGTAGTTTTCATTCAGTCTACAATTTCAATTCTGCAAGTTAGATTTCAATCAAATAGTTAATTTTTCATTCAGTCTGCAATTTCAATTCTTTAATCACTTTAAAAATTTGAAAAAATCACAAAACTAAACAAAAACATTTCCTTTCATGCCTTGTAGGAATAAGGATAACTTAGGGAATTTTTTGTCAAGTACCCCCACTACATCAAATAGCCAACCTTCCCTCTTCTTTGGTGGCTATGAACTGGAGGAACCCTTAGGAGAGCAACCAGACATATTTGAAGAACCTACAGGGGAAGAAGAAGAAGAACCCATTCCTACCAAGCTAATGGCTGAAAGTAGAAATGACAGAGGGAATATAGAGAGAGTTGAGGGTGACCTCCCCATCAGGGAAACCAATGGGGACAACAAGATGAAAAATATAAGCACCTATGCCGTTCCTCATTTCCATGGCCTGACCACAGAAGATCCGAACACTTTCCTATTTGTGTTTGTTGTTATATGCCGAACCTATGACTACACAAATGATGAGAAGAAGTTGAAACTATTTCCATCTACCCTTAAGGATGAAACTTTGCGCTAGTTCATGGGTTTACCTGGGGATAGAATCACAACTTCGGCTCAGATGCATCAAGCCTTCAACAATAAGTATCGAGACTACTATAGGTCTAAAGATACTAAAGAGGAAACTTTTAGGATGACCTTAGGTAATGATGAATCCCTAGAGGATTATGAAGAAAGATTCTAGCTTAGAGGGCCAAGTGCACACTTCTCCCTGAGTCACTAAAGACGGTCCTTCTTAGAGGAGTAAGGGAAGACCATTTGGATACCCTACACTTGTTAACATGAGGAGATATATACTAGTTAGCCTATGAGGATATCAAGACTATCTTTAGAGACCATTCTAGGGTAGCTAGGAAAAAGGGTAGGGGAATATAACCTATGGTCAATACATCCTCTTCCAATTCATCCATCAAGGGTGAAATTGGAAGCATGCTAGAAGATTTCAAAAGTGAGATGCTACAAACCCTTGCCTTATAGATGGACACTATGCACATTAGGAGAAAATGGGATGAAATAGAGAGTCTTGGCCATTTTTTGTCCTAGATGCACCAGAAGGCACCCCAGGAATGAATGTCCATTGAATTCTATTGAAATTTTCCCAATCTGTGAAGAAAACCACTCCATAGACAAGTTCCCCTCTTTGCCTGGACTCAAAGCTATCTATCAAGGAGATGAAGGGGTCACTGAGCAACTCTAATACATAAACCATAGGAGACCTCAAGGGGCTAGGTCATACCAGCAGGGCATGCATGGGTCATCCCATGCATATTACAACCCCAACCAGACCAAATCCATACCTTCTTTGGGAACCCCTACTCATCCTTCCTAGTCTACACCTCCTCCTTGGTCCTTTGCATCTCAGTAATAGTCCCAACCAGCCAGCCAGTCATTTCAAGCATATGCTCTGCCATAACCTTAGTGGAATGCACAGCCCTAGGGGTGGAGGCCCCAACACAACAATGTCTCTACTTTATTGCCTTCACCACTTGCCCAACCACAACTATTACACTCTTCTCCACCTAAACAACCCCAGATGCTTGCCCAACCATATCCAAACCCGAACAATGGATAGGCATAGCAAGTATATAGTGGAGAGACATCATATCGAGCCTATGCTGTGGAGATCCAGAAAATTAACCTGAGGTCTAGGGGAGTTCTCCCGAATAACCAACCTTCACCTAGGGAGGTTGAAGAAGAAAGAGAGGAAATCATTCTTAAAGTAAATCCACCCTTTCTTGAGAGATTAACTTAACCACTCTATCCTACCCGAGAAGAGATTGAACTTCAAGGAGAATTGAGAAACCTATGTGTCAAGATTCCACTTCTCTAAGCCCTTAAATATGTACCTATTTAAAACAAGTTGATTAAGGAGAAGTTATTCAATCATCTAGCGATGCGAACAATAGATGCCCCTAACATTAATGTCATTGAAAAACTGTCTGACTTAACGTTGGGGCAGGTAATCTGTCCAAAGTATTTGGACCCTGGAAGCCTTGTAGTAGATGTGCACATCAATGGAACCATTGCCCAACACATTTTGATCGATCTTGGGGCTGCCATTAATGTGATGACCAAGGACACCATGCTCAAGATCAACCTCCAAGGTTCATTGAGAAAGACCATAATAGTCCTGAAACTTGTAGACCGCTGCATAGTGACCCCTGAGGGATTGTGGAGGATGTGATTGTCTCCATTGACTCTTGGGAGTACCCTGCAAATTTCCGAGTTCTCCAGCCTAAAGCTAAGCTTACTGATTACCCTCTCATCCTTGGGAGGCCCTACTTGGCCACTGCTAATGCTTACATCAGCTGCAGAGCTGGGAGTATGACCATCAAGAATGGGCATATTTCCAAGTAGTTGGTCCTATACCCTCCTACTTAGCCATCTTTATAACATGATTTACCTTTATGGATGGAGAGGAGGAAGAAGAAGAAGTTTATTCTACCCAATTGCATGCCTTAGAAACAACCATGGGAGGAGGACAAGAGGATGAAGATGATTTGATTGAACAACTACTCCAAAGTCCATCTCCTAGTACATTGTCCCTAGAAGAAGTATTAAAGGAAACCCAGAACAACCATCCAATTGATCTATACTTGGACAATTCAAAACCTCTCCATGTCAAAACCATATAATTTGGCCCTGATAGAACTTTGAAAATCAATCCAACTCTTTATGTTCTCCAAGAGGAGAAGTTGCGCAAAATGCTAAAGGAACATTTGAATGCCTTCACTTGAAGTTACAAATAAATGAAGTGAGTACACCCCTCAGTGTGTACTCACGATATTTATATCAAGGAAGGTTGCAAACTAGTCCAACAACCTCAAAGGAGGATGAATCTAGCTCTTAAAGATATAATCAAAGAAGAACTGCAAAAATTGCTAGATGCAGCATTCATTTATCCTATCTTCGACAATGAGTGGGTCTATATTTTGGTATTAGTTCCCAAGAAAAATGGTATATGGAGGATTTTTGTCGATTATAGGGAATTGAGCAAATCCATAAAGAAGGACCATTTCCCTCTACCTTTCATCAACCAAGTGCCAATGACTTGGTAGGGAAAAAGTTTTTCGCTTTCATAGATGGATTCAACGGTTTAAACCAAATCAAGATTAGCCTAAAAGACTAGGATAAAACCACCTTCACTTGTCCTTGGGGAAATTTTTCCTATAGGGTCTGTAGAAAATCTGATTGTAGGTTAACTTGATAATAAAATATAGATCAAAGAAAAATACTATAACCTACTTATACTATCAATTTGTGGAAGCTTAAAGATCGAGATGAACAATATAACTAGAAGAAGAAGAATCAATGCCCAATACACATGAAAATACTTTGGGGAGAGCCTTAGCTAAAAACCCCACTATTTGTATTATCATACAAGGTGGAAACACATAGGAATTATACAAAGCCTTAGCTCTCACAGTTAGCCAGCTCTTAGTACAATCCTCACAAATTCTCACAGGAAATCCTGGCTTCTCTCAAGCCTTCCTATCTGCCTTCTAAGCTCCTATTTCCTTGCACAGTTCCTCTGGGATGATTCTCCTTCAACCAAGTGGAAAACTCATTCACCCAGTAGTTGATCACCTGATCTCACATAGTGTAAAAACTGCGCAATCCTCAAGGAATGATTCCTTCTGCATGCATGAGTTTTCTTTATAAGAAAACACATGCAACTGATAGTACATTATCCTTGACTTTAATCTCAACTAGGTCTTTCTTAGAATAGACATGCATGATTTTCTGATGAGGGAATCTTCAAGTAACTAGAGTACACTTGTTGAGTGCATGCATGCATCAACTCACTGTTAACTCTATTAGTTCCTCAAACAGTTTGGAACTAATTTAACTGGACTTAACTCTATAAACTGAATTAACTAATTACAACTCAAATATAACTCAATCTTATCTCCTCAATTTAAGGCATAACTCTTGCATGATTTTAGAAAGACTTCTAACTTGAATTTCTCCAACTAATTAATTCAAAATAACTTAATTAATTATTTCCAAGTAGTTGTTAAGATTAAATTCGATTTTAATTCACAATTTAATTCAAGGACAAATTAAATTGGAATATTATTGTTGCCACATTTCAACACTCCCTTTCAACAAGAAAGGGATTATCAGCTACCCCGATTCTGTCTCTATGGAACTTGAATTTACACTTTGACAATGCCCTTGTCAAAATGTAAGCATCTTGCTTCTCAGTCAAAATATACTATAGCAGCATGATCCTCCCATTATCAGCAGCTTGTTTTACATTGTAAAGCCAACGGGAACTCACAACTAACTTGTTCTCCAATCTCGGAACCACATCCAAAACATTGTTATGAACTATGGAGTCATACTCCTCCACCATAACATCAACCCAACTCGGCTGCTGCACTGCTTTCTCAAAGGAAGATGGCTCGGTCTCAACACATTCCCTACCAAGTTCCATGTATCCAGTGTACCTATTAGGTGACCTCCTCTATCTGTGCTAATAAGATGGTACTCCCACATCCTCTCTTGCATCCTTCAACAATTTGTCAGCTTCTCTTGTGTGCTTTCGTCCATCTCTGTAACCCTGCTTGAGTGGATGTCTCCACTCTTGGAATCTCTGCATGCAGCTGCCCCACATCAGTCTAAGGCTCCTCCTCCTTAGGAACCAACAGTTCCTCCACAGCCTGTAGTTGGAGCCCCCTCTCAAGGGAAACTCACATGGCCCTCTGCTCATCAAACTTGAGATCTTTGCGAACCACTGTCCTTCGACTGGTAGGCAAGTACACCCAATAGTTGTGAGGTGTATCAATGTACCCCACAAGTATCCCCAAATATCCTGTTGGCTCGAGATTTTTTCGTGCATCCTTCATCACATGGCAATATACTGATGAGCCAAAGATCCTAAAATGACCCACATCTGGTCTCTTACCGGAGAAATCTTCCTCTGGTGTCTTCATCCCAAGTATTCGATGTGGGATTCTATTATGCAAATAGACCATTATGTTGCATGCCTCATCCCAAAAGTGAAGTGGTAGTCCTTGGTCATGCAGAATGTCCCGTGTTGCCCCTACAATAGTTATGTTCTTCCTCTTGACCACCCTATTTTGCTGTGGTTTACGAGGTGCCCTTAACTATTGTTTAATTCCTTCCACTGCACAGAAGTTATTAAACTCTTGAGAGACATATTCTCCACCGTTTTTGCTTCTCAAGGCCTTGATCTTCTTCCCTGGCTCTTTCTCAACCAAAGCTTTGAACTCACAAAACCTTGTGAAGGTTAGTCCTTCTTTTTCATGAAATAAATATAGCATTTACGAGAATAGTCATTAATGAAAATCACAAAATACCTTTGCTTCACTGTGGATGCCATCGAGAATGGTCCACACACATCCTTGTGAACTCTCTCTAAGATAGCCTTCGCTCAACTATCTTGATCATGAAAGGAAGAATTGGTGTAATTTTGCAAGGTACAACCTTTGCATGTGTCAACTTGCTCAAGTTTACCTTTGGGAGGTCTTATAGATATCTGTTACATTATCTTCAAATCCTCATGATGCAAATGGCCCAACCACCTGTGCCACAACTCACCAATGTCTTGGCTTTGACCAATTACACTTTCATGCTCAATGCTGCACAATCATCTACCTCTAGTTTATAGAGATTCTTCACCTAAATCCCTATCCTCTTGGTTTGACCTGTGGCTATGTGTCTTAGGAACACCTTTCCTTTACTAAAGACAACATCATAGCCTTTTTCCTCCAACATCATGACTGATACCAAGTTATTCACTCCAGGCACATACATCACATTTGTCAAGGAGAGAGGAGCTTCATGCTCCCTTTGAAAAGCAATCGTTCCCACTCCTAAAGCACTATACCTTTTGTCATCACCCATCTCTACGCGCATCTTGAGGTATTTCTCCTCCAAGGCACTGAATAAACTTTTATCACTGGTCATGCGGAATGAGGCTCCACTATCAAGATACCAAACACAACCCATCATCGATGACACCATGCATGCGATGAGGGTAAAGTCCATTTCGAACTGAGAATCTAATGCCTCTCCTTCCGATTCTTCCGATAATTCCTTCTTGGACTTCTCCGATGGGAAATTATTCGCATAATGTCCCATCCCATGACAATTAAAGCATCTCACTTTAGACTTGTCACCATTCTTCCCTCCATGAGAAGAATTCAATTTGGAATGGGAAGCCTTCCCCTTCCCTTTCCTTGCCTTACTTACTAAGGCCATATTTTCTTCATCATCATCCTTGGATGAAGAACCATCTCATGTGCTCCTCCCGATCTCCTCCTGCATCAGACCCAACCACAATTGTTCCCAATCTGGCATTTTATCCCTTCCATTCACAGAGTCCTAGTAGCTATTCCAAATCTTTGGAAGGCCAAGGAGCGTAACGCTCACCATATCTTCATTGACAGTAGTTATTCCAACACTACCAAGCTCATCTTTGCAAGTGGTGAGCTTGTTCAGATATGTGGAAATAGTATCACCCTTCTCCATCTTGATTCTTCGAAGCTTATCCTTGAGAGCCAATTTCCTATGGTCGCTACTACTTTGACAGAGGTCCTTCACTGTCTTCCACATTGAAAATGGAGTATCCTTCCCATGAAGACTCGAGACAATATGGCCTCGAACTCCCTCAAGGATGATCCGTCTCACCTTCACCACATAGTTCTTCCACTTAGCCAACTCTTGTGCATTAGTTGAAGCTGGCTTTGGGATTTATTGATCAATGAATTCCTTCAAGCTATTGTCTTCTAATACAACCTCCATTATATCTTTCCATGCTATGTAATTCGAGCTACCTTCCAAGGCATACTCGAGTCTCAAGCCATAGAACGCCATTGGCCAACCTTGAAGTATGATATGAATTCAATTTGCACCTACAACACCAAACTTCAAACTTTGAATTCTCTTCTCAGTATACCTTTCAAAGCTCTGATAAACTTGGCTCTTATACCATGTAGAAAATCTGACTATAAGTTAACCTGATGGTGCAATATAAATGAAAGAAAAATACTATAACCTACTTGTACTATCAATATGCAGAATCTTGAAGATTGAGCTAAACAATATAACCAAAGAAGAAGAATCAATTCACAATAGACATGAAAATACTTTGGGGAAAGCCTCAGCTAAAAACCCCACTATCTATATTATCATACAAGGTGGAAATACATAGGAATTATACAAAGCCTTAGCTCTCACATCTAGCCAGCTCTCAGTACAATCCTCATAGATGCTCACAGGTAGTCCTGGCTTCTCTCAAGCCTTCCTCTCTACCCTCCAAGCTCCTATTTCCTTGCGTAGTTCCTCTAGGATGATTCTCCTTCAACCAAGTGGAAAAATCATTCACCCAGTGGATGATCACCTAATCTCACACACTGTCAGAACTGTACAATCCTAAGGGAATGATTCCTTCTGCATGCATGAGTTTTCTTTATAAGAAAACACATGCAATTGATATTACACTATCCTTAACTTTAATCTCAACTGGGTCTTTCTCAGAATAGACATGCATGAGTTTTTGATGAGGGAATCTTCAGTTAACTGGAGTACACTTGTTGAGTGCATGCATGCATCAACTAAATGTTAACTCTCTATTGGTTCCTCAAACAGTTTGGAACTAATTCAACTGGACTTAACTTAGTAAACTGAGTTAACTAATTACAACTGAAATACAACTCAATCTTATCTCCTTAATTTAAGGCTTATCTCCTTAATTTAAGGGATAACTCTTACATGAAATCAGAAAGACTTCTATCTCGAATTTCTCCATCTAATTAAGTCAAAATAACTTAATTAATTATTTCCAAGTAGCTGCTAAGAATAAATTTGATTTTAATTCACAATTTAATTCAAGGAAAGATTAAATTGGAATATTCTTGTTGCCACATTTCAACAGGGTCCTTCCTTTTGGCCAATGAAATGCTCCTGCCACTTTCCAGAGAGCAGTCTTGAGCATTTTTGTTGAGTTGGTCCATGATGCGGTATAAATCTATATGGATGATTTCACACTTTATGGAGGTGATTTTGAGGAGGCTTTGTCCAAATTAGGTAAAGTATTGCACAAATGCATTGAAATGAACTTGTCTCTCAGTCTTGAAAAATGTGAATTCTTGATGACTGCAGGGACTGTCCTGGGTCATTCAATATATTAGCAAGGACTATAGGTGGACCCAAACAAAATAGCTATCATCCAAAGGGTCCCACCTCCTCAAAAGTAGAGAGATGTTAGAATTTTCCTAAGGTTAGATGGATACTATTGAACATTCATAAATGACTTCAGCAAATTGGCCTTTCCTTTATTTAGGTTGTTGGCCAAGGACTCTAAGTTTATATGGTCAAAAATCTGTCAAGATGCCTTGGACATATTGAAGAAAAAATTAACAACTGCACCAATTCTCTGAGGCCCAAATAGGGCCCTTCCATTTCATATTAATTCTGATGCCTCACACAAAGCCATAGGAGCAGCCCGAGGTTAGATAGATGAAAATTTTCCTTATGCAATTTACTTTATTAGTAAGAATATGGCAAAGGCCGAATTGAACTACACAGTGACCAAAAAGGGGTTCCTGGTTGTTGTGCATTCATTGGACAAATTTAGGCATTATATTATAAGCTATCAAACATTTGTCCATACTGACCATGCTGCAATCAAATATTTAATGAATAAACCCGATGTGAATGCTCGTATTATAATATGGTTACTTTTATTACAACAATTTGATCTAACTATTGTTGATAAGCCTCATAAGGAAAATGTTGTTGCAGACTTTTTGTCCAGATTAACTTTTCTTACAGGTGAGGAGGGAATGGTTGATGACCAATTACTAGATGAGAACTTGTTCACCATTTTAGTTCTCTCTCCATGGTTTGCTAACATAGAAAACTATTTGGTATCTACATAGTTCCCACTGAACTTGTCCTCCAAAGAGAAAAGAAAGATTATAAGGAGGAGTGCCCCCTTCACTTGGATTGGGGGAAATCTCTTCAAACTGGGCCCAAATCAAATCTTGAGAAGGTGTGTCAAGGAGGAGGAAGTCTTTGACATCCTTCTGACTTGTCATGATAAGCCTTGTGGAGGTCACATTGTAGCAAAGAGGACAACATTCAAGGTGTTACAAGGAGGCTATTATTGGCCCACTCTTCATCAGGATGTGAAAATATATACTAGTTAGTGTGATTGGTGGCAAAGGATGGGAAAGCCTACTCGAAGGGATGAAATGGCTCTGCAACCTTGAGTAACTTTTGAGCCATTTGACAAGTGGGGCATCGACTTCATTAGACCTATTGACCCTCCTTCCAAGCAAAAATAGTAAATCATTATCTTCAATGAATATCTGACTAAGTGGGCTCAAACCAAGGCAATTAAGGTAGCAATAGAGGAGAAGGTGGCTGAGTTCTTAAGGGAGAATTTATTTTACAAATTTGGGTACCCTAGAGAGATGGTCACTGATCAAGGCAGCCGGTTTACCTCCAACATGATTGAAGACTTGCTCAACCAGTACAAGATCAAGAATAAGACCTCCACTCCCTATCACCCACAAGCTAATGGGCAGGTGGAGGTGACCAAAAGAGCACTGGAGAGCATCTTGACCAAAGTGGTGAAGCAATAGGAAAGATTGGGAAGATAGACTAGTTGATGCCACTTGGGCCTATAATACCACATGGAAGACCACCACTAGATTCACACCCTATGAGCTAGTCTATGGGAAAAAGGCCCTGATGTCCATTGAGTTTAAGTATAACACATTAAGGATGGCAACCCAACTAAATCTAGATCTCAGGAGTGCACAACAAGAGAGATTGCTTTAGTTAAACGGTTTAGATGAGTTCAGAATGTAGGCCCTCCTTCACATAGAGGTAACCCAACTTCAGAGGAAGATCTGGCATGATAAGAACATCAAGGATAAGCAATTTCAAGAAGATGATTGGGATTTTTTGTATGATTCTAGATATAAAGACTTTAAGGGCAAGTTAAGGACAAGATGGCCAGGACCTTATGTTATAGAGAAATGTCATGATAATGGTTCAGTGCAGATCAGAACCATAGATGCAGAGACCATTCCTTTACTTGTTAATGGGAAAAGAATGAAAGTTTACAAGAGGCCATTGTCAAAGCAAGAGTTCATTGATGGTATCAATAAAACAGTGATGGTGGTGGAGCAAGTCTTAGCTCCTGCCTCATCAAATCACTGAAAGAAAAAAAATAACAATAAGGACTCAGGTGAAAACCTCCATGAGGCTCTTGAGTCCCACTATTGGGTTGAAAACCTCTTGGGGTGACCCAATGGTGTTGAGAAAAAAAAGAAGAGGAAAAATGAAAATATCTCTTGGTGAAAATGTCTCTTGGGGCACCTAGGGCAAACAGCTAAGATGAAAACCTCTTAGAGGCAGACTAGTTGTTTAAAAAGAAAAGGAATAAAAAAAGAGAAAAAAATCATGAAAATTTCTATTTGCAAGTTAGCAAGGAGGACGATCAGAGAATAATGGAGGATAAAAAAGGGACCTATTTCACTCAAATTTTTATTTTTCCACCCATCACCATTCATCACTCTACTATTTCTTTCATTTTCTTTCACTCCTTTGCTTTAGTTTACAAGGAGACTGTGTTTTCTATAGGATCCCTTGTAAACCTACAGGATCCCCTGAAAACCTACAGAATGATCCTATAGGAATTACAATGGCTTGGGAATCCTACAGGAAGTGACCCTAGGATGAGAAAATGACCTGCCATGTCAAAGTAATGACATCCCTACATCACAACTTCATTACCAAACCTATCTTCACTTTCATCACCCCTGCATTCACCATAAAAAAAATTAGTTTCAAAAAACATGTTTTTCACAGTCTTCAAGAGAAAACATAGAGAGAAAAAAATGAAACAGAGAGCAGAAGGGAGAAACAACTAAGTATTTCTCATTTCTTAACACTCCTAGTCTTCCTCTCAATCCATGTCATCATCCTTAAAATCCCAGCAAAGTGTATGATTAAAATTTATAAAGGAGAAGCAGCTACAAGACATCATGTAGGAGCCTATCCCATAAAGTAAAAATCATGAGTAGCAGCAAGCTTCCAGCATGAATATCCAAGGGTGGAAGGAGCTCCAGAGCAGCATCAACACCATCATATTCAACACTAGGTACCTACACATCAAAGGAATCATCAAAGAGCAATAAAAGAAAGGAATGAAAAGTAGTATGCAACCAACACACAACAAGCACCTTCAGTCTTTAGCATCTGAAGCAAGGTATTAGCACCGCAAGTAAGTATCTCGCTTCACTTTCTCATTTGCATAATGTATTCAAAATATGTAAAGGTTACGAGTAAGTTGGTTTATAAGCGAAAGGTGGCCAGTTAACTTGGCCACCTTGGTTCAATCAACAAAGAAAATATATTTGGTCCTCCCACATGTGGCAGCAGTGAAGTCAAAGAAAGAGAGGAGAAGGACAAAATCAGTTAAGTCTATCGAGGCATGAAATGGGAGTTGATTACGAGGAGAGGGGAATGATGAGTTGGTAGTGGGGACCAATGGTCCAAAAATAGAAAATGTACCTCTGTTGCTAGCACACCACCTCGTATAACTCGGTTATAAGAGGAAATACTCATTGATTTCCATGCAATCATGCATTCATTTCCTCGAGGCTCACTCTAGCAATGTCACTCCCATACCCATGCAACCTACAGAAGAGGAAAATTCCATCTATCTCATGTGTAGGGCTTCCTACAGGACTACACAGGAAATCCTATAGGATTGCACAGGAATCCTACAGGATACAAACAGACAATCTATAGGATTGGCCGAGAGGAGTTTCAGAGGGGAAAAAATGGGGGTTGGCTACAATAAACACTATGAGGAGGTAGGCTTTATAATTACTTCCCTTTTTCAAAGTAAATTGAATAAGAAATCCCCTAGTATTGACTGAATTTGGCAGCTGTGTAAGGGAATTGTCTCCACAGTTATTTCAGTTATTTACTTCTACATTCAAAAATCATGTCAACCATCTCAGATCCTCCAAATTCAACAACAAAATTACAGGGGGGTTTAATATAAGGGAGCCCATTAACACTGTGAGAATCCAACAACGTCCTCAGGTGTTAGAAATCTTCACAAGGCATCATTAGATAGGGTATTTTGAAAAATTAAGAGGGTATGATGATGAAGTGGCCCAAGATTTTGCTCTCTCCCTCATTCCACTGACCAGAATCCATGCCATTGATGTGGTGAGAGGCCTCTCCATAGAGCTCGCCCCTAAAATCATAAGCAGAATTACCACACTTCCCCTAGGAGTGCCTCGAAGAAAGGAAGACAAAGGAGGTAGCCATATTTCCAAGAAGAAGTTCTTTTTAGAGGGAGAAGAGCCCATTGAGGACAAAAATGGAATAAAGAGAGCAAGGCTACCATACCCCTGGAATGAGGTGAGCTACCACCTTATAAAATAAATATCATGTGCTGACATGATGGGCCCTGAACTAGGTTTAGCATTAGTCACCCAAGCAAATCCCTACACTACTGGCCCTTTTGGCCTCAGCCTGCAGAGCAAAAACTGAAGTGTCACCCGAAGTAGTATGGGGGGATGCAGGAACCAAATTTTCTCACCCTGAGATGGTTGTGATGTTGATCTATACTTCTTGATCCTGCCTTCATGCAGATCGATAAGATTTTAGGGCTTATCATGTTCCTTCTCTTCTGTCCTTTAGTACCTCCGCAAAGGTACCCAACTGATCTTCGTGTAGCCCTAACCCGAGGTCCACACACTTACGGGCCTTTGCGGCTATATTACTATATAAGTTCCAAAGTTATCTCAAGTGTTACCTAATCTACCATGAATTTATAGTTATCTTCGTGTAATCCTTTATTCTTTCTTGTGTTCAATTAACATATATAATTGAATACATTCACACATTAAATAAGCATTATAATGTAAACCTAGATCATATCATAATATAATCAGATGCATTAAATAGAGACAAAATACATAGTGATTTGTAGAATACTTCTTTTTATTGATATCTCAAGTTCAGTACAGACTCTATCCACCCTGCGCACATAGTTGCACGGGTCTGCACACTCAACTGTGGACTTCCACCCTAGGCCTCTACACACTCAGCTACAGAGCCTCTAGCTACAGTAAGACCTGAGAACACTTATAAATTCTTACCCAAAACTCTTCTTACTACCAATATTTCTCCCTTAGACTCCTCTAAGACTCCCTTTTTATACAATCCATGGACCATGGGTATATCTTTAAAGCCGACATGAGACCTTACAAAATAAGGGCAGACAACCCTTTGACATCTTCACACTCCTTGACCACAAAATGCAGAGACTTTACATCTTTATTTCAAAATTTGGGGCTTCTACCCTAAGACATGGGCTTTTAGCCCCAAAAGTTCCTCTTGGGGGAACTCGTTCCCAATAGGCCCCCAACATAAACATGGTGACTCATCCTGGAGTAACTTTATGCGCATGGAGATCTTGGCATGAAGACCCCCAGCTCAACTTGTACAACTTCTACCTCGGCGGTGCACTACATGACCGTCTGCTTTATTTCCTTGACCAACTGCTCCGTTGTTGGCCCTCCACTATCGGCTTGAAGCTTCTGTTGAGTCCCCTGTAGACTCGCCAGCTTGCCTTCAATGAAGGCCATGATCAAGTAGTCCTCATCCAACCAAGGCTTCAAGCATGTCTTCATCACTGACTCTTTGTGTTGAGCTGCATCTACCTGCTCCTTCAATTTCTTGGCATTCTACAACTTCACGAGCCTCTGTGTGAGGGAAACAGTATGTTCTATCCCTTTTACCTCATCGTAGCACTGCTGCAATTCTTGCGACTCTGCACAATAGGGTCTTCTTGTAGGCTGGTTAGTACTTTGAACAATAGTTTGAAAAGTGTTGTGCAGTCCACCATTGCACTTTCTACTACCATTATTGCCTCTGTTATAGCAGTAGCACACTACTCCTTGAATTCTGGTGGAGTCGAAGGTTGGGTCCTCAACTACAATTCTACAATGTGGAGGTTCAGCTCCAGTTGAACCTTTGCTAATTCTGTGTGGCCATCACACACCCCCGTAGCGAGTTTGCGAATGTGCACATCTACTGGCTCATTTGCAGGAATGGCCAACTCTAAGACCATTCGGCATGCTTCCTCAACAACCTTAATCATGCGATGATTCATGTCAGTGAGTGTCATCATGGAGGCGATGGCGAAGTCTCACTGTACACCCATCTAAGTATTGTTGATCTTCTTCTAGTTGATCACCTATAAACCGCGTTATTCACGAGCCCTCAATTCTGTGACCACCCCATCCTATAGTAGGTGGAGTGCCTCTCTAGGAAGCGGTGCCAAGTTTAGCCCTACTCCCTCGAGTGCACTGACAATGGGCCTGTAAGCTTCGATCTTTGTTGTCAGTGCTCCATCTAGCAGTGCTATGGCTTGGGATTCCTTTACACACAGCATCTTGACGACTTCTGAAGTGCCAATGGGCAAACTAGTGGATGACACACTGGTCCGTGATGCCCGAACCTCTAGCTCTCACAAATTCCCCTGAATGGCTCCCAACTCCTACTGTTGTTGTTGCTCAAAACTGCTACAACAGTTCTGTAGTGTCATCCCACACTATATCTCCAATGTCATTCAGATCCCCCTCTTTTAGGGTGACCAGGTCCATGGACATCTTGCTGGCCTTGGACTTCTTTCACGGCCCTACTTTTTCTTGTCCCCTTGGACACTTGATACGGAATGGAGGCGTCTATGGGTCCGCTCCTCCCATCTTTGTCTGATCATCCTCTTCTTCCTCTTATTCTGGGGAGGAAAACGTTTCTTTGTCATAGCTGCGCTACTCTCCTCCTATCTATCTGTCTATCTCCTGTATGGTAGCGCTATCTACCTTAGCCTCCTTTCTCCTTTTCTCATCCAACTACTCCATCCTGAGCTTGTCTTCGGCCTTCTTCCATTGCACGGATGTCTTGCTAGATCCTACCATTGAGTCTAAGGCAGTTTTCCATTCCACTGGCCAGCTATCCATAACCACTTGAATGACATCATATGTCGCCAAGTAGGGCATGTCATTCCACTTCTGCTTTGGGTCCTTTCATGCCCTTATGGATACATGGTGGAAATCAACCTTAAATTCTATGTATGGCTGCAATTTATCAAAGACAGTAGGCAACAACCACGGCTTGTGGTTGATGGCCATGTGCACATTCATCTCCATCAAGATCCAAAAGATATTTTTGTCCTTTATCCGCTGAGGATCCTTAGTCACCCATAGCAAAGTGTACTTCGCAATCTTAGGCAGGTCTGGCACAACCGAGGGAAATTGGCTATCTTTGGGTAGCTCCCAGGCTGCCGGTACAATGGATAGCAAGAGCCACACATAGTGTAAGGTCTTGCTGAGATCCTCTGCTTCATGGCAGTTTCCGAGGAACTCACCACAGAGGTAGCATGCCCAATTAAACTGAACCCCCTCCGCACATTGGGCCGCTAGAGCTACGATGGGCGAGGGTACTTCATCGGAGTGACACTTCCGCATGACCTTCCCTACCAATATTTGTGTGGCCACTTTGACTACAAGGTTGGAAATACTTGTAATCGCATAGCCATATAACTTCTTTACTAATCTCGAACTTCTTCTTCACGACCTTCGCGAGGGATAGTTCACTCGCCTTTCCACCAAACATCATAGCCAGATTCTCCCCTGAATATGGTAGCCTTGTGATCCTATGGATCATTCTATTAGTGATGGGTATTGGTTCCTCCATCCACAGACACCCATGATGTACCAAGCATAACAGCTGCTTGATTACCACTAGGGTAATGCGTTTGCAATTGTAGTGCAACACCCATAGAAGGTTGAGTAGGCCTGCCTTATCCACGCCTTTTAGCCACTTCCGTGGTTCCAACGCGGTCATCCCAGTGGTCTTATGGAGGACATGGTGCATCAGCTAGTCTGTCCTCAGGTGAGGGAATCACCCGGTGTGAGCTAAGTCCCAGTCCTCCAATTTCAACATTGGAATCTGTCCCAAGCGTGGTCCTTCAAAAATAATATTGCTTGGCAGTAGAGGTGTGTACAAGGTGACCTTTCTCTCATCAATGTCCTTAGGTACCTTGGCCTTGCCCTTGTGCAAAGGGACATACTCAGGCAATTTGTAATGGGGTCAGACCCCTCAACTTCAACATCTTCTATTTCTATCCCAGGATCCTCATCGTCCATTAGGATCTCCTCAATTTCTTCCTCCTCTGGTTCTAGGTTAATTATTTTTCCCTTTTCTTGAGCACTGTGCTTTTCCTTCGGTGGGTTTTTCCTAGGTGATGCGCACACCAGTGGTGTCACAACCTGCTTTTATTTCTTGCCTTTTGCACCTTCCTGGGTTTGGGTAGGCCTTGGTCTAGGTGACTGTAGCGACTTCAATATCTCTACAACCTCCGGAGTAGTTCCCTCTGCTTCCATAGCAACCTCTGGCACAACCCCTTCGGCTATCACTACTTCCCCAATATCCACAGTTTCTGCCAGTTTCGACATGACGCTATTCAACAGTTCTTGTGTCTCCTTTGGAAATTACTCAAACACTGAACTCACTATCAGAGCTTCAAAGAATTCACGGTTCATATGCATCTAAGAGCTCAACAAATCAATGTTCAAAATGCCAAGTGTTCTTCGTTGGGCAGCCACATGTAATTTATAGGCCATTCTGAATTCAAATCGAACCATTCCCCCTGAAATTAGTTCATTAATGCTAGATTGGCAACATATTTTCAAGGATCTTGCCTATAAAGTTTGTCTTAAATGCTAGCCCCCCACTCCATTTGGCCATTTTTTCGTCGTAAAATAATGAACAGTGACTTTAACAATCACTTTCCAGTTGACCTACTCAGTTTTATCCCAGGTAGCACAACCTTTTGCGCATTTGTGTAGTCTCTGTGACATCTCCTCATTCCATGTACTTTCTTCATCGCGTAGTTCCCCAACCCGGGCAATGTATTTTATAGTTCCACGCCTCCTTTGAACTGCCTAGAGTGTTAAGACTATGCTACCTTCATATAGACACCTAGCCGGATCACCGGTGTATGGCTTCAATCAGCTACTATTCAAATTTCCTAGGAAGGGCTCCCCATTTAACTTAACTAACTTAACTACTCCACCATCAGTAATCTCTTTGATGAAATAGGACCCCAGCCACTGCATCCTAAATTTCCCTGGAAATTTATCAAACTTGCTATCATATAGCAAAACCATATCATTTACCTTGAAGGTGTGTAGTTTAATGTGTTGATCATGCCATGCCTTTTCCTGCTCCTTTTGAACTTGTTGATGAAATCCAACTAGAAATAGGTCCTCCTCAAGCTCTACTAGCTACACGATTCTCTATTCCAAGGCGCCGTAGTCTGCCATTCCTGTGAGTGCTGCTATGCGCAGACTAGGTACAATTTATTCCATTAGCATCACAACTTCTATGCCATACACAATTTTGAAATGCGTTTGACCAATCAACTTTTTGGAAGTCATTCTGTAGGCCCATAGCGCCACTGATATGCGCACATCCCGGTCACTTCACTTAGCATTGCAAACCTTTTTCAGTGTGTTCTCCAGTACCTTATTGAATTCTACCACCGTCCCATTGGCTTGCGAGCGATAAGGTGTGCTCTTTTGATGATACACCTGAAGTTATTTCATCAACGTGCTAATTGTTTCATTAAGGAAGTGCATACTGTGATTGCTCATCAAGATATTTGGACAACCTAATCTCATCAATATGTATTCAAAAGGAAACTTTTCTACTATCGTGCTGGTACAGTCCTTCACAGTATGTGCCTCTACCCACCTGGTCAAGTACTCTATCGCAATGATGATGTACTACACACCCGTTTTCTTTCTCGGAGGCTGAATTGGTCCCACAATGTCAATCGCCCATTTCTCGAATGGTTATAACGTCACCTGTAGTATCAATAGTAGTTCATCCCTCTGCGATGGCCTTCTAATCCTTTGACATGCTTCACAGGCCCTACAATATGCTTTTGCATCCTTATGCAAAGTTTGCCACCACAATCCATCACATAGAACCTTCTGTGTTGTCACTTTTCTTGCATAATGTCCTCTCGTAGCTCCTCCATGAGCCTATGTGAGGATGTTTCTTCGCTCAAAGTCAGGTACATAGGGTTTTAATATTTCGTTCAACCCCATTTTGGACAAATGTCCTACAATGATGGATAAGTTTGTTGAACGCACTACTAACTCCTTCTGTTGGCTTGTATGTCCTTCTAGAGCAGTACCCATTATCAGGAATAGTATGATATCTTCAAAGTGACTATCCTCAATGCGTACCACAAAGAGCTGTGGGTCAGGCAGTCCTTCCTCCAAATTTGTGGGCTCCTCTCCTGTTTTGATGTGTGATAGATGATCTAGTCCCACGTTCAATCGTCCAAGCTTCACAATAACTTCAAAATCATACTCCTGGAATAATAACAACCACCTGCATATCTTCCCCCCCAACATAGACTTATTAACTAGGTATTTTAATGTATAATGATCTGTATACATCTTAAATGTCCACCCAGCAAATAGTGCATGAACCTTTAGAGCACGTATACCATAGCTAGTCCTTTGCGCTCTGTAGTGGAATAGTTCTTCTCAGCCTTGGACAACTTCCTGCTCGTGAATGTTATAGGATGGTCCAATTCCCCCTCTCCCACTTGTGTCATCACTACCCCCAATGCAATACATGAGGCATCCATGTGCACATGAAATTCCTTCCTCCAATCTGAAAAGATTAGGATTGGCGCGGTGACCATTTTCTCTTTCAGCACATCCAAGCACCTCTAGTTTGATTATCATTGCGATCTTTGCGGGATCTACCATCAATCCCTGTTTGCACACCACATACCCTAGCAAGATCCCAAAAGGGACACAAATCAGACACTCCTTTAGATTGAGCATGATCTGGTATCTTTGACACATATATAACATTAAGCACAGATTTGCCACATGACGCTTGACCAATCCAAACACTGTCTAATCATCAAAGTGCACCTCGAAGAACTGATGAATGAAGTATTTGAATGTCGCAATCACTACACACGAAAATATTGTTGGCGCATTCTTCAACCCAAAAATGCATTACAACATATTGAAAACATCCCCATTCCATCACAAAGGTCATCTTGCTTCTATCTTTAGGCGCAATTTTTATCTGATGATACCCGGAGAACCCATATGTGAAAGAGTATGTTTCTTGGTTGCCTACATTATCGAAGACTTCATCAATGAACGGGGTCAGGAAGGGGCCATGCATGCAAGCATCATTTTGTTTCCATAGATCCATCCATATCCTTATTTCTTCGTTTTGTTTCTTTTCCTAAACCACTATTGGGCTTACCCAATCAGATTCTTCTACTGGTTCAATAATTCCTAGTGCGAGCATCTTATCTAACTCAGCATGAATCCTTTCCTTATACTTAGGATTAAGGTGGTAAGGTATTTGTTTTACAAGCTTTGGGTTTGGTTTCAAGGTGATCTTCATGACACCTAAGTCTCCTATTATCCCTTTTAGATCAAAAAACTTTGCAGGGAACAAATCCTGATATTTGCGGAGGAGCTCAGTGACCTTGTCTACTATTGCATCATCCCAATAGTCCCCAATCTTTGAAAATTTTGGTTCCACCTCTGTGCCAATGTTGACCTGCTTGGTTTTCAGTGGTGTAGTTATGTCAAGATCCTCTACCTGCAAATCTCCAACCTTGTGGTGACCTTCAGTTTACAGAGTATTAACTTTTTGGGGATCCTCGTCTTCTTCTCCAATGGTCACGTTGTAGCATTCTAGTGCATGGCTCAGCTAGGTAGACCAATCAAGTTGGATCAGGTCCAAAGGATCTTGTGGTATCCTAAAGATCACTGCTCTAACCTCTTGTAGCATTGCATCAATATAGTAAAACCCATCCTCAAAGCCGAACATCATTAAAAATCCCTGGTGCAAGATGTCCCATTCTTCAGTGCCATTGTGGAGCTCAGTTTCCAAATACCAATTCATTGGTATGGCGCCTAGGGAATGACAAAAAAAATGCACCCCTTTAGGATGGGGCTCCACACCATAAGCCTTATTCCATTTAGCCAGGTGATCACGTGGGTCATCTGTCCCATCATACTTATCTGTCATCTACACTTTTGGCTTCCCAAAATGTATTCTCATCATCTTCCTATAGTCGCGCCAATCACTGAAACTATCCCTATGTGTATCTCACCATCTTGTAGGCATAGCACGCAGTACCTAGTCCAAGGCCTGGAAGAGATGCTTCTCTAGTACTTCTCTTTCAAATGCATCCAGAAAGAAATCAACATCAGTTAATCCATCATAATGAGGTAGATCCCTAACTTTAGATGACACACAACGTAACGACCTGGTCATCATATTACAACGCAACATCAAAACTTCATGCAGTTGGTTCTACCAATGCTCCAATTCTTCATCCGAATCTAACATGTAGGAGCTTTCACCATCCCATGCAATGTGTCCATCCACTGTCAGATTAACCCAATCCTGGTCTTGTGCCATTGTCTTATAAATCTAGTCTAGATCATCATCACTTTCATAATCTCAGACTGGTTCTATATAGCATAGCCCCCCCGCAGGATCCAGTGGCACCACTATGCAGAGCAACTTGTTTTCAAATATCATCTTCTACTTCTTCAGGTTGATTACCCTATTCATGTCAGTGGCCCAATCGATTCCAAGGAGAGCAGGGTAGGGATTTCTATCATCCACAATCTCTATTATCTCAAAATCCACCAGTGCACTTGTACCCTCGATGTCAATTGTGACCCCATGCAGCCTCCCCATTGGGATAATATTTTGTTGATTCGCCATTATTAACTGTATCAAAGACCACTGGAGTGTAGGTCTCCCCATTCTTTCCCAGGTTTGTTTTGGCAAAACATTCACGTCGGACCCCAGATCCAAGATAGCTTGGTCCATCTCATATTCCCCTATTTGCGCAGTGAGTCTCATCTCTGGCTCGGTCCTTGCCTTGTGCTTTCCAAGCTTCCTGACCACACACAGTTCACTAGTAGTGCTATCCTTACCATCACACCAATTGATTAGTTTCTGTAGGCCCTTCATAGCTTTACTGTCATGGAGCAGCTTAATGTAGGTCTCTAAGAATGTGGTAACCATGGATGGGTCCATTTCTTCAGCTGGTTTCTCCTTACTTCCCAAGGTAGAGGCCTTAGCAAAGCTTTTATTTGGTTCCATAAATTTTTCTTTTGGGTTCTCCAGATCAAACCCAATCTCCTTTTCTGGTGCTTTGCAGAACCATTCACCTTCTACAGGCTGCTTCCCTTTATCCTCCCCGATCACGGTTCTGCTCCGCAGCATAATGTTTACCTTAGGGTCTTCCTCACAAGGCTCATCCCTCATCATCTGGAGGTTCTACATTGTTTGAAGAAGTTGCACCCCTTTCGCGAATCGTAGCCAACAATATTGGGAAATCCTCAGTCGCATGGTCAAACTAAGTACAGTAGTATCATGACAATCGCGTTGGATTCGGATAGTCTCTCACGTAGTGTTCTGGACCTCCACAATTGTAATAAATCAGCTATCCTTGGCCTCTCCCAGGCCCTCCTCCACCTCGGCCTCGGCCGCGCCCCTGATACTCACCTCCCGTTCCCCCAACACCTTGGTCTAGAGGTTTCATTTCTGTCTGCACTTTGTATGCGGGTGTCCTATCCATTATCAATTCATAACTTCAACAGTTTCTCTCGTCATGGCCTACTGATTGACATAAATTATAGAACAATTATTCTGATGTTTGTACAAATTTCTATAGCAAATGGCAATTATGAGTTGTATGTTTCCCTGCTACCTAACATATAGAACACTAAAGCACACACCCTACACTTGGCCCGATCATGCCCTCCAGTCGTAGAGGCATTGATCCTACTGCTGTAACATAGTTCACAAAAACTGGGAAGTGATCCTTATCATGACCCTGACCCTTGCATTTTATGCACCAAACTTCTTCGCATGCCTCTGGCCGAGCAATTTTGTCCTGCTTCAAACTTTTCATTTCGAGACAAAGGTTAATGCAACTGTGAATGAATCTGCTGAACCCCCAGATTCATATCTTGCATCAGTGTTTCATGTAGTCTCATTGCAATCTCCAAGGCTTCTGCCTGAGTCATAATCTTCTATTCTGACAGTGCAACCCTTAGGTGCGGCAGGAGTGAAGCCACGAACCATTCATGGTGATTCCCATCCATCAAATTCATATTAGCTTCATGGATTTTACACTTTAATATCTAATCTAACTCCCAAGGGGTCTCACCTGGTTCCATTGTGATTTCCTTGAATCCCACAATCGACTACACTTCAGACTTAAGCCTACTGAATTCTTTATTCAGCGTGGTCTGGATCTCTACCAACGTAGCTACTTGGTTATCATTAGAGTACTTGATGTACCAAGTTAGCACGTGATCCTGTAAAGAACTAACCAATGTGTTAGACCCCTATACTACTAGTGTAACCCCTTATTGTTATTAGTACAACCCCCTTATTATATTGATGTACCCACATAGTGCCCATATTGTTACTATTGTGCCCCATAGAAGCCCACTATTGTTATTAT
>APFE031408705.1:77919-94347 GCA_000404065.3 Pinus taeda
AGGAGAGGGGCATGTTAGGCCCCTATACTACTAGTGTAACCCCTTATTGTTATTAGTACAACCCCCTTATTATATTGATGTACCCATGTAGTGACCATATTGTTACTATTGTGCCTCATAGAAACCTACTATTGTTATTATTGTGCCCTTACATTATTATTCTTATGTAGGCTCTGATTATATAATGACCCCTTAGACTCATATATATATAGAAAGGATGTCTTTTCATTTGTATCATCGAAGAATTGTTCATTTATGTAATGTAAAGGAGGTTGCCCCCTCGAAGAGGCTGAATTCTAAGTCGTTGATCTATCTTTTCTATCTTTTCTTGAGCTGGTTTCATAACATTTTGGTATCAGAGCCGACATAACAATAATAATGTAAGGGCACAATAATAACAATAGTGGGCTTCTATGGGGCACAATAGTAACAATATGGGCACTATGTGGGTACATCAATATAATAAGGGGGTTGTACTAATAACAATAAGGGGTTACACTAGTAGTATACTACTAGTGTAACCCCTTATTGTTATTAGTACAATAAGGGGTTACACTAGTAGTATAGGGGTCTAACACAATGTCACCTTCTTCACATGATCATCTGCAACACCCTGAGCTTCCCAGAAAACCTTTATGACAAAGAAAAATTGGTTTGGATGCTCATTCTCTATGCCCTTGAATACAGGTAGTTTTACGGAGTTTGCCATATTGAACAGTGGGGTGGCGGTGGTGTGGGTGATGGGGTGAGCGGTGGAGGAAAGGATGGAGGTGGTGTAGATGGATATGATGAGGGTGGAGGTAGTGTAGGTATTTAGGGGAATCCTTGTATTATCAACTAACTAGTGCTCAGGAGAGAAATCTGCAGTGTTCCTTCGTCATCACTTAAAGGAGGTCTGATCAATGGGCTATACTTAGGACCTTTTCTTCCTCCGTCCTTGAAAGGTTTTCTACTTCGCATAGCTCCAAACATCAAGGTAACCGCATAACCCACTATTCACACAAGAGCATCTTAATCCATGTATTTAGTGATTTTAAATACTTACCTCGCGGTCCCTTGAAGAAGCAGCACTCTGCTTCGCTGTAACTAATAAAGGTATCGACCGCAAACTCTATTACAAATCCTCCTATGATGTAGCTGAGCCAATGGTCGACAACACATGAAATATTATCTTTAGAAGCTTCCAACCTCCTTACTAGCTCTATTGTCCAAACAATAGGCTTGTCAAGCCTCCACCTTCCTTGGCCATCTGCGAACTTCGCGATCCACTCATATAACTCAACCGGGAATGAACAGAAGAAGATTTCATGTATTTCTTTGTACAAGTATCTATCCAATCACTGTTCTTTCATTAATCGCAAATTCTTTTTTCTTACACCTTGAATTTATGGATCTTTCTATCCAACTAGGTTCCAATGATATGACATCACACATCTCTCATGCAGATCTCGGTCTCAACAATGAACCATTTTTTGGCTTGATGGGCCCTGACCCAAGTTCAGCATCAACCAACCAAGCAAATCCCTACACTAATAGCCCTTTCGGCATCAGCCCGTACAGTGCGGACCGAAGTCTCACTCGAAGTAGTATGGGGGGATGCAGGAACCAAGTTTTCGCACTGTGAGATGGTCATGATGTCAATCTATACTTCCTAATCCTGTCTTCATGCAGACCGATAAGCTTTTAGGGATTATCAATGTTCCTTCTCTTCCATTATTTAGTACCTCTGGGAAGGTACCCAACTGATCTCCACATAGCCCTAGCCCAAGGTCCATGCACTTACGTGCCCTTGTGGCTACGTTACTATATAAGTTCCCAAGTTATCTCAAGTGTTACCTAATATACCATTCTTTTACAGTTATCTTCGCATAATCCTAAATTCTTGCTCATGTTCAATTAATAGATATAATCGAATACATTCACACATTAAATAAGAATTATAATGTAAACCTAGATTGTATCATAATATAATCAGATGAATTAACAAACATAAAATACACAGTGATTTGTAGAATAATTCTCTTTATTGATATCTCAAGTTCAGTACAGACTCTATCCACCCTATGCACACAACTACAGGGGTCCACGCACTAAGTTGTGGACTTCCACCCCAGGCCTCTGCGAACTCATCTGTAGAGCCTACACCTATGCTAAGACCCGAGAACACTTAGAACTTCCTACCCAAAACTCTTCTTACTACTACTTTTTCTCCCTTAGATTCTTCTAAGACTCCCTTTTTATACAATCCCATGGTCCGTGGACCATTGGTAGATATTTACAGCTGACGTGAGACTTTACAAAACAAGTGTGGACAACCTTTTGACATCTTCATGATCTGCGAGCACAAAATGCGGAGAATTTACATCTTTATTGCAAGATCTGGGCCTTCTGCCCCAAAAAATGGGCTTTTAGCCCCAAAGCTGCCTCTTGGGGGAAACCATTCCCAACATCATGTGAGGGTAGGTATAGTGTGGTTTATGAATATACTTTAGGCTTCTTGAATAGTTGAGGTTTGGAGCAGAAACATCTCCTCACCATAGGCTTAGCATACCATACTTCCTTCTGCAATCACTGATAGAAACAAGCATAAAGGTGCAGGAGGGAAACCACCAACAGTTAGCTACCATGGGCTAATTATAATCATCATAGGAGATGCCCTCCACAACCTTATAATTCCTATCAAATGGGAAATTTTTAGAGACATGCAAATAGAGGAGGATACCAAAGCCCTCACATATGACATTAGTCCTACTATTAGTGAAAAAGATGAGGAAGAAATTGAAACATATGGAAAAGAAGTAGAGAGGCATGAAGATGAGATAGGTGAGGAGGAAGAAGAGGAGAAAGAGAAGGAAGGTGGTGAGGAAATAGAGGAAGAGGTCAAGGAGGAGACTGATAAACAAGATGGGGATCTAGAAGGAGGAGAAGAGGGGAAAAATGTAGACGAAAAGGGCAATGGAAAAGAGGGGGCAGAAGATAAGGAGGAGTCACCTAGGGTGTCTCCAAAACCCATAGAGAGAGAGAGAATTAATAGCTACCCTCACAGCTCTTAGCACCCCTATCAAACAAAAATGCAAAATCCAGAGGAAGGCCCCCTTATATTTCATATCAAGGAAAAGCACAAGGATAAGGCAAGGGAAACCCCAAACTCCCACCAAAATTCCCATTGTAATTGAGGACTCACCTAAGAAGGAGGAGAAAATGCCTCCTCCTAATTCTACTATCACCTATGTGAGAAGGCCTATAACTAGATCCACCTCATCCAAAGGAAAAGTAATCCTATAGGATACACAACAGGACCTATAGGAAGCAGAAGCAAAAGAAGTCCTACAGGAGACCCAAAAATTATATAAGGAGGGAAGCCTACAGCAATAAACTAAAGAAGAAGACCCAGAGCTAAGGGAACCTAGCCCCCAACCTAACCTTGACCCCTACTACAGATTTATTGAAGGGGGTAGGGTCATTCCACAAAAAATTTCTATTCCATTACTCTTTGAGCTTGAGAAGGAGAGAGCGAGAACTCATAGATGGACACAAATTTCCAAGCCTAAGGGGGTGGAGGACATTGATCACATGGAGGAGAAGATCAGAGAGATGGGTAGAGAGCTAAGTAGCTCGAGGGACAGAGAGGCCATAATGAGAAATCAGTTAGAGATAGAAAATGCATGGTTGAAAGGACAACTACAAGAAAGAGAGAATCAATTGGCATGCATGGCCAATATCTCTTTGAAAGAAATCCAATGTAGGATGCCAGCTAAATCCTATGCTCTATACCTTAAGGAACAATGGTTGTAGTTCCAAATCAAGGCCCTAGCACAGAGAGGCACTATGCCATTTCATGATTACATACAGTTCATTGATCTTTGTGACCAAAGTACATTGGAAGATAGGGCCAAGAGTCTGAGTTTTATTTTCATAACATTTCCTTAACAGACATGAATGTATGGGACCTGAATGCCAATCTAGGAGATTTACAGTCGATGGATTTTTATCATTGATGAACCATGAGGAAGCAAGAGCTGCAAAACTGAAGAAAATATTAGCAAGAGAACAAGAAAAGCCTCTTATGATCAGAGTTGAGTAGTCCAATTCAATGGCCCTCATCAATTCACATAATTTAATTGAAAATGATCCTCAGCTTGCACCTAGGTATCTTGTTACCCAAGAGCAAACAATTTCACATTTTGAGGACATATTTAGGTTGTTAGGGGATGATAACATGCAAGCTTGCCTAAGGAGATCGAACACATTGCCATATAGTTTAAATATAAGAGAGTACCACTCTCCTCAAAGAATGAGAGAAGCACTGAACATGACACCCATGTACAAACAATCTATTCAAAGGCTCAAAGTAAATTGGAATGGCTTGAGACTCAGTCCACCACTGCTCTTAGGGATTGTAGAAGGAAGGAAGGAAGAAGAAGAAAGGAGGTAATGGGAGGAGGTAGAAAATAAGGTAGGTTTCTATGCACAAGAAGAGGAAACCAAATCAGAGGCATGGGATGTTAGGGAGGCCACTAGAGCTATGAAAGACATGGATATTGATTGTGTTGCTCAGAGGATGAGCAACACTTTCAGTAGGGGGTGATGATGAGCCTCACCATTGGGTGATTATATGGGTCTTAATTCACCTCATAGCTTAGTCAAACTAGTTATTCTCACAACTTATTACATGTTTTGATTATATTTGTTTTTAATGAGATGAGTTAAAGTGAGATATTATGCCTAGTGAACTAATATGCATTGAATGTAGGTTTCGAAGAGAAAATCAAGGAATTTTGGCAATACTAAGGTTTGAAACTCGAATGGGACAAGGGAGAGATATTGTAGGAGGTAAATTCTCCTCATTTTCTCCTCCCCCATTCGAATATTCCTCCATTAATCCCACTAGCACGGAGTGCAAGAAACCAAGTCATGAAGATTAGAAGGCAGTTGAGCAAGTGATAGACAAAGAGTTAGTTCATCTCACATTTGGGAGCTGAGCCTCCCTAAATTTAAGGAATTCATTGTAGACTTCATTTGTATAAGTAGAGAGGCCTGGATCCTCATTATGATTCGAATTTTTATTGCAAAAACACTAGTTATTTTCAAGCTCCAGACTTGTGGAAGACTTTTATGTAATTTTCTGTTTTGGTAATAAGAATGACCTTTCTCTTGGTCTAGTACCAAGTTAACTCAGAGCATTCAAGCTCTTGGGTTAGGGCCCAACCCTAGCAGCAAAGGATCCTCTTCTTGTATCTTTACTCTTAGCTTAGTTTCATAGATTCATGGTTAAACTGTCTTTAGAAGTATTTCATTGCAAGTAGTGTAGATTTGATTAATCATTTATTAGTTTTCTTCCATTTGTGCATTACTTCAATAGTAGGTTACAATGGATAAAAGAAGCACCAAAAATATGTCAGTAGGTGTCTTCGCCTCACTTCTTCCTTCTCTGATCATGGTTTGAGGAAAAAACCCTTATGCAATCACAAAAAGATTGATTTCCATTTCTTTCATAAGATTTAGTGTTTATTGTACTTAAACTAGCATTTGATCGAATCTACAAAGTAGAATTTCATTGCCATCTCTTCTATATTCATTCTTTCAGTAGATCTCATCCATGATTCCATTCTCTTTAGCAATTTCTTCATGCATAAGGTAGACAGTTAGTTCATTAAATTCTTCTTTTCTAGCTCATGAGAATTCTTCTTGTTTACATGACCTTTTGGAAATTACACATGTTTGATGCGGAGCAGGTGCTTCAAAAGTAGAAATAGATCTCATATCAATCAACCACCTTCCAACTTCATCCACCCATAGGCATTCCTTGTTTTCATTAAATCCTTCACCAATTTCATCATTTTACATAGAAATTTCCTCAAGCATTTTGAGTGAATCCAACCATCTCTCAAACTTGGTTTTGGGATCTGAGTGATCCTAGGCCTTTCCTCACTCCATTCCACCCATCAACCACCTTCCCTAAGCCTTCCATCACCTCCAACACCCACCATTTTTCTCTCGGATGTATCCTATAGAAATATAGGGAATCTTGTAGGTTTCTAGTACATCCTGTAGGTTTTCCTGCAGTGGCCTATATTGAGGCCAAATTGAGGGAAAACCCCTAGAAAGCCTCCCAAGGTCACCCAAGGGTCTCCAAAACCTTACAACCACCTCCTGAACCTTCCATCCATCCACCAACATCCCTAAACCACCTATCACATCACCAAAGGAGATTAACTTGCACACTTGATTTTTCATGAAAGGAATAAAAAGACAAAACAAATTTATTACAGTCCTTTAAATGCATAATAATGATGTTTGATGTTTTTAACTTCCATGCTTAGGATAGTAGAAATTTTTTCATGTTAATTTATCATTATTGCAAAGCATATCTCTCAATAGTTAATTAGGAAATGGTGTTCCTTAGCATTGAATTTCATTCATTTTCATTATTGTAGTAGATCAACTTTCTATTAGAGTAGATTTCTATTTATTTCATCAAGGAACCAAGCTCCTTCTAAATCCATAGAAGTCTGGCTTGAAAACCCTAGTGGTCTCTTACTAACTAAACAATGAAAAAAGGAAGAACCATTACTTTTACTTGTGTATACAACACTATCACCTCCAAGTTTGTACGAACCCCGGGTTGATAAAGTAAAGCTAGTAGCCCAAGAGTTGCAACATTCCTGCTGCAATATTGGTGCTCATCAGATTTCAACACTGGTCTCCCATAGGCAGAAAACAAATCAGTCATCATGGTGGTTGTGGAAAAACTTTCTAAACATGCTCGTTTTTGTGCTCTACGACACCCATCTAACCCCACTTTTGTGGCTCAAGTTTTCTTGAACCAAATATTCAAACTACATGGCATGCTAAGTTCCATTGTGCCTGATCGTGACCCCACTTTCACCAGAAAATTTTGGCAGGAACTTTTCAATCTATAAGGAACATGAATCCAACTAAGTACCACATATCATCCCCAAAATGATGATCAAATAGATGCAATCAAAAAATGTTTGGAGGCCTATCTAAGTTGCTTCACTTCAGAAAACAAGAATCAATGGGTACAATGGCTACCTTTAGTTGAATGGTAGTATAATACTAGCTGTCATGAAGCCACCAAGATGACTCCATATGAGGCAGTGCATGGCCAACTCGTACATCCACTTATTTCTCATATCCATGGATGTTCTAAAGTATAGGCAGTTGATCAACTCCTCCAGAACTATGCCGCAATGATCGCTCATCTCAGAGATAATCTACATCAAGCTTGGAACCGAATGAAGCAATAGGCTGACCAATATCATTCCGAGTGCTCATTTGAAGAAGGGGATTAGGTATTCCTGCATCTCCAAACATATAAGAAAACATATCTCAAAGAAAATGGTTTCCAGAAACTAGCACCAAAATTCTATCAGTCTTATCATATACCTCAACACATAGGATGTCGGGACAAGGTCCCCTAAGGTCAATTTTGGGGCAAAATCCTAAGTTTTGGGGCTGAAAGCCCAAGTTTTTGTGATGTAAAGTGTAAAGTCTCTACAATTTATGTTGGTGGAGCACGTAGATGTAAAGTGTCATAAAAGCTTTTTTACCCTTTGTTTATGTAAATTGTGTCAGCTTTAGAAGATCTACCCATGGTCTGCGAACCATAGGATTGTATAAAAAGGAGAGCCTTAGAGATTCTAAGGAAGTTCAGTTAAGTAAGTTTGAGGATGAATGTAATGGGTCAATAGGAGATAAGAGAGAAAATTCTTAGAGTAGAAGAGAGGCTCTACAGTTGTGTGTGCAGAGGCCTAGAGTAGAGTCTGCAGCTAAGTGCGTGGACCCTTGCAGCTAAGTGCGTAAGGTTGTTTTCAGTCTGCAAGCAAATATGAAGTATCAATAAGAAGATTGTTCTAGAAATATCTGTTTTTTATCCATTTACTTTTGTTATGAATGAATTCCTTTATGTTATGATGAATAATGGATTTATGATTTAACATTGTATTGATGTGCAAATCTGTATGTTTTACATTGTTATATGAAGGCAAGTAATTATATCTGTTTACACAAAGAATATCTTAATGCATGATAAATAGATTAGATACTTAAGCTGATTTGTGCAATAGCAGACTTAGGAGTGATTATAGAGGCGCATAAGTGGTTGATTAACGTATTTAGGGTCCACGAAAGATAGTCGTAGACCTTCGCAATGGTCTAGAGGCTGGTAAGAGGAAGTTATATCAATAGGCCTCAAGGGATTATTGATTTGCACGAAGGAAGATAAAGGGTACAAAACAACATCATAACCATCTCTCGGTGCATAAAATTGGTTCCACCACCCCCCCATACTATTTCAGGTGAGACTTCAGTCTGCACTCTACAAATTGATGCTGAAAGGGCTGGTAGTGTAGGGATTTTTCTGGAAAACTTAACGATGAACCTGGGTCAGGAGCTCCTAAGCCAATAAAAGGTTTAGTTTTTGGGATCGAGATCTACATAAAGAGATGTGTGATGTCACATCACTGGAATCCAACTAAGAAATAAATTGAATATTGGTTGGATAGGAAGATCCATGAATTTGCAGCATAGGAAAACAAGAACCCCGTGATTGATGAAAGAACAGTGGTTGGACAGGTATCTATACACAGAGATACATGAAATTTTCTTTTGTTCCTTCCTGATCGAATTATATAAGTGGATTGCTAAATTGGCAGATGACCAAGTAAGGTGGAGACTTAATGGTCTGATAGTGTGGACCCTAGAGTTTGTGTGGAGATTGGAATCTTTTGAATATAATATCACACACAATGTCAATCAATGGCTTGATCGTATCATAGGAGGATTCGTGATAGTGTTTGCGGTCGATACCTCAGTTAGCTACAATGAAGAAAAGTGATGCTTCTTCAAAGGACTGCAAGGTAAGTATTTAAGGTCTTTGAATACTTGGATTAAAATGCTCTTGTGTGAAAAGCGGGTTATGTGATTACCTTGATGTTTGGAACTACGCAAAGTGGAATGTTATTTAGAGATAGAAGAGGAACATGACCTGAATATAGCCTGTTGATTGAGCCTCCTCTAAGTGACAATGAAGAAGCAGCATAGGCTTCTCCACATAGTGTTGTTTAGTTAATAAGGTAAGAGTTCCTACAAATACCACATCCACCCACACCACCTCCATATTCACCTCCACTACATACACCTTCACCCACACCGCCACCGCCTCCACCACTGTTCAATTGGTGAATTCAGTAAAAATGCTCATTTTAAAGGGCTTGGTGAATGAGGACCCGGACCAGTTTTTATATGTTGCGAAGGATGTGTGGGAAGTCCAGGGCATTAAAAATGATTAGATGAAGAAATCTATGTTGGTCACTACTTTATAGGAGCACACGCTAACATGGTAAATTAAGTATTGCATTGATAACCCGATGGCTATGTTGGAATACATTCAAACTGTGATGAATAAGGAATTTAGTAGGCCAAAATTTGAAGCACAATCGATCATTAGATTCAAATAAATCACGATGAAGCCTGGTGAGACACCCTGGGAGATGGATCAGAGATTGAAGTGCAAGATCCATGAAGCTAACATGAATCTTACAGATGGGAAGCACCACGAATGGTTTGTGGCTTCGCTCTTACCTCATCTGAGGGTTTATTTATTACAATAGAAGATTGGGACCTAGGCAGAGGTCTTGGAGATTGTGATGAGATTACACGTGATGAAAATTCAATATGTTTCTTTGGGAGTTCAATAGATTCATGCAGAGTTGCAAAACCTTTGCCTAAAATCCAAAGTCTAAAGAAGGATAGAGCGACTTGACCAGAGGTGTACAAAGAGGTTTATTGTTTGAAATGTAAGAGTAAAGGGCATTATAAAGATCATTGCCTTGTCTTCAAGAAGTATGTTGCAGGAGGAGGTCGATGTCTCTGAGGCCGAAAGCTCAAACAGGGCCAAGTGCAAGTCCCCCGCTATGGTGCGCTATCTGTGAGGAAGCTGGAAAACATGTGACAAATAATTTCCACTTGTTGCAAAAATTTGTACTAACACTGGAACAAATATTCTGCAACTTCTTCCAATCAGTAGGTCATGATGAGCACAATTGTCGTAGTTATGAGTTAATGATGGAGAGAACACCCACATATCAAATGTAGAAAAAAATTCGACCTCCAAATGAAGGTGTTGGGGGGCCGCAAAGAGGATATTAGGGGCATGGATGAGGCCAAGGTAGAGCAGGACCATTGAGAGGCCAGGGGAAAGTTATTTTCTACAATTGTGGAGGTCCAGGATACTTTTCATGAGAATGCACAAAATTGATGTGCCTGTCATGTCGATATTGTACCTAGTTTGACCACGCAAGAGAAGATTGCCCTGTATTAATAGCTAAAATGTGAGAAAAGGGGATGCAACCTCAGCAGCCTACGCAAAACCTACAGATGATGAGGGATGAACCCCGCGAAGAGGACCCCAATGTGAATATTGTGCTGCATAGTGGAATGACAACTGGCGAAGGTAAGGGAAAGCGGTCGGAAGAAGGTGAATGGGTCCGCAAAGCTCCAAAAAAGGAGGTTGGCTATGATTTGGAGCACATGAAGGAAACCTTCATGGAAGAAAAGAAAAGCTTCGCTGAGGCTTCTACCACAAGAAGTCAAGATAAACAATCTGAAGAAATGGACCCATCCATGCTTACCACCTTTTTGGAGAGTTGTATGAATATGCTACGTGATAGCAAGGTCGCAAAGGGATTACAAGAGTTAATCAATAAATTCTCTGGTAATGCTCCTTAGGGACCACGTGTGGTTAGGAAAATTAGTAAGGATAAGGCAAGAATAGGGCGTGAGATGAGGCTGACCGAACAAATAGGAGTGTATGAAATGGACCAAGTTATACTGGATCTTGGGTTAGCTGTGAATGTTTTGCCAAAACAGACATGCGAGAGAATGGGGAGACATGCGTTGTAGTGGTCTCTTATTCAATTGAGGATGGTGAATCAACAAAATATTATCCCCATGGAAATATTTCATGGAGTGGTTGTCGATATTGAAGGTTCAAGCACATTGACGAATTTCGAAGTAATAGGGATTCTCGATGACATAAATTCCTATCCCGTGCTCCTTGCGATTGACTGGGCTATCGAAATGAACAGGATAATCAATTTGAAGAAGCAAATGATGTCATTTGAAATAAAATCTCTTTGCATAGTAGTACCTTTGGACCCTGCAGAAGGACTGCACTATACTAAATCGGTCTGTGATTATGAAAGTGATGATGAGTTGGACTAGATTTTTAAGATAATGGCGCAAGATCAAGATTGGGTGAATCTGACAATAAATGGATGTATTACGTGGGACTGCGAAAGCTCCTACACCTCATATTAAAATGAGGAATTGGAACACTGGCATAATAGATTGCACAAAGTGTCTACACTACAGTGTAACATGATGACCAAATCATTGCATTGTGTATCGCTGAAGGTAATAAATCTGCCTTATTATGATGGTTTAATTGGTGTTGATAAATTTCTAGATGCATTTGAAAGGGAAGTGCCAGAGAAGCATCACTTCCAAGCCTTGGACTTGGTGTTGTGCACTATGCCTACAAGATGGTGGGGTACGCATAAAGACAATTTAGATGGATGGCGCGAATATAGAAGAATGATGAGGGTGCGGTTTGGTCACCCAAAGGTGTGATTGATAGAGAAATATGATGGAAGGAGTGATCCATGCGATCACTTATCAATATGTACCGATGCCTATCGATCAAAACCGCAACCGGAGTGGGTGCATATATTCTATCACACCTTGGATGTAATACCTCTAAATTAGTACTTGGAGATAGAGCTCTGCAATAGCATGGACGAATGGGATATTTTGAAACAGAGATTCTTGATAACTTTCAGCTTTGAAGATGGATTCAAGTGCATTGATGAAGCGTTGTATGAGGTCAAAGCAATGATCTTCAGAATACCACAGGATCCCTTGGATTTGATTCAACCAGATTAGACCACCCAGCTGCGCCATGTGCTAGAGTGATACAATGTGACTGCTGAAGAAGAAGAGGAGGATCTGAGGAACATTACTATCCCAGAGATAGAAGGTCACCGTGAAGTTGAGGGGTCACAGATAGAGAATTCCGATATCACTGTGCCGCTGAAAATGAGACAAGTGAACATTGGGATAGAGCTGGAGCTGAAGTTTGCGAAGATAAGGGACTACTAAGATGATGCTACTGTGGATAAGGTTGTTGAATTTCTCCATGAGTACTAGGATTTGTTCCCTACAATATTTTCAGACTTGAAAGGTATAATAGTTGATTTAGGAGTGATGAGGATGACATTGAAACCAGATGCGAAGCTTGTGAAACAGAGGCCATATTTCCTTAATCCTAAATATAACGAACAAGTCTGTTTGGAATTGGATAAAATGTTGGGCGTAAGAATCGTTGAACAAGTGGAGGAGTCTGATTGGGTCTGTCCTATCATAGTTCAGGAAAATAAGTAGAAGTATGAAATAAGGATATGCGTAGATCTCAGGAAGTTGAATGATACTTGTGTGCATGCTCCTTTTCCAACCCTGTTCACTGATGAAGTGTTGGATAATGTAGGAGGAAAAGAAGTATATTCATTCACTGATGGGTTCTTTGGTACCATCACATCAAGATCGTGCTAGAAGATAGGAGTAAGACTACCTTCACGACCAAGTGGGGATGCTTTCAGTATACTATAATGCCTTTTGGACTAAAGAATGTGTCGGCATTTGTTTCGTGCATAGTCATCGCGACGTTCAACGACTTCATTCAAAAGTTCTTGGAGGTATACTTTGATGATTGGACGGTGTTTGGGCAAGTAAAACACCTTATAGCTAGTCTATGCTTGATACTAGATACATGTTGGAGGTATCAGATTGTGCTAAATTTGAAGAAATGTTTGTTTTGTGTTCCCTTCAGAATCTTGTTGGGTCATGTAGTATGTAGACAAGGATTATGGTGGATCCAGCTGTTATAGAAATTTTTTTGCACTGCAACCCCAATCATAAATGTCCATAAACGAAGGGCTCCTAAGTCCCTAAAAGTGTTGCTTCACTACCTAAAGGAACAAGGTCAGCTGATTACATCATCTCCCAGAAAGTTCTCCACTAAAAACTGCTCAGAAATGGTCAAAACTAGACCATACTGAATACCCAATGCAGAGGGTGCGATGCATATCACCTTCCCAGTGTAAAGGGTGAGATGCATACTGGATGGCCCCTCTGTAGGGTGTTATGGGTGAGAATGGACAAATGACAGAGACATTTTGCGAGGTGGAAGATCATAGAATCTTCCAGAAGCTTCCCCTATAACACTTGCCTCTCTGTTTTCGACCAGGGATGAGTAAGAGATCATCAGTCTCCAAGTGGAGTCAAGAAATATCAGAGAGAGGACACTAATAAAAACCCCAGAGGATGACTCATCCCGCTACAATCATCTATATATGGATCCCTTATCACGGAGATCTGGAGGCTGGAATCTTGTATCTTGTAGAGAAGTGTTGTTGGTTTTCTGGTGAAACTTCATAGTGTTGGGTGATCTAAGCTTTACTTGAGGTGAAGAAGGGCTTTCTTGCTGGAGGATGATGCTGGGTCAGAAAAATTGGTTGTAATCCTCTTGCTATGCTTGACATTAATAAAGCTATTCAAGTTTTCCTCCATATCCTTGTATGTTTGATTATATATGCATTGGTGTGGTTAATACATATCTGGTCCTGTGTTATTTATGAATATAGATCTCTATTCTTCGATAGTATTATGCTGCTTTGATTCATGCTCTTTGAAGCTGGGTAGGCGAAGAAGAAGCAGCAAAGATATATCAGGAAGGAGAGGAATCAAGTAAGGAACCAAGTGCAAGACTAAGGTTGGTGTCCTTTGTTCCACTCTTATCTATTTTCATAAAGGAAAACGAAATTAGTTTTTACTTGTTTGTTTCTAAGATAGCTACCAGTCTTAGTGGGAATAACAACTCCAAGTGGACACTATTCCTGGTAACAAAATGGCGACTCCACTGGGGATCGATGGATTTTTTGTTAGTCTATCTTTGTTTGTTTTATAAACTTATAGACGGAGCCTGAAGTCAAGCTAACTAGCCTTCGAACTGCATTTGTTATACAAATGCAAAGTAGATCAATGTTGCTTCAGTCTATCTTCGGGTTTCATTTATAAATTGCACAATCGATCTGCAAACATTCTAATTGCCTTAAGTGGTGGCTCTAGTAACCTCCTTAGATCAACCCCTGTGATTTTCATTTACTGAACATCACTTACTCAGCCTAAATCCCTAAACTAAACTGTAAATTGTGAGAAAAGACTAGTTAAAAGTCTCACACTGATACCATCGCACCCTCCCTTCAAGGCAGTCTGTATGCATCGCACTTCCCGTGTGCAGTAGGTGAAATGCATACTGGATTGCCTGTGTGATAGGTGCGATGGTCAGGGAAGGTTAATTTTACCTTCAGACTTTGGTTTTTCTTCACTCTTTTCAGTTCTATTCAGGAGTTTGATGTGTGTGGTCAGTATATCTCTGTGAAAACACCCTTCTCTTCCATCATTCCGCCTCTATTGTGCAAAGAACTGTAAGTGTTTTTATGTGTTGTGCGCCATTTTCAGTTCTCTTTTGCAAAGAAGTAGCGTAGTCGTATTGTCGTTTCTTAATCTGAAAGTGTCGTAAGTGTCGTTTTCAGTTATAGAAGAGAATCCCATTGTTCTTGATAGTCGATTGTACTTTTAATCTTGTATATGATTTGAATTAGTAGTTTTTAAAGTGTCAAAAAACAGTTTTCATTTTGAAATCGCAAAGTGTCGCCCTTATCTTCACTTCATTTTGAAAAGAAATTTGTTAAGTATTGTCGCTTTGAAAATAATTCAGATTTGCACTTAGCTTTCTTATCATCATTTATACATTAAGAAGGCTGAAAAGAAATACATGCATGTTCATTTGCATTTAGACTGCTTGGTTTGATTTAGGACAGTGCATTTAGTGTGTTCTTTGTGCTCTTTGTTGAAAGACTCTCAATTTTCTTTCCTTAGTAGCTAGGATTTTCATTGCCAAAAGAAGATTAAACAATTGTTTATCATCTTAGACTGCATTTTAGGAATTGTATACACATCATGCGGTGAATCTGAAAGGCACATTTTTAAACAAGATCAACTATAAAATAAATTTAATGAATCTAGAAACGCTTTGGAACCTAACGCACAACATCTAGAAGTCTAGGCTAGAGACGTATTCTGACATCGTAAAACTTGGTAACTATTGTTTTTATTGGTGGTTGGGTGATTCCTCCACTCTGAGATGAAAAGTGCCAGTACAGACTTGTGCTCCCACGTACCTGTTCCTACCACATGAAGGAAGTTCATCAGAGTCATATCCGGCCGTCTATTCGGTCCCACCTCCAAGCAACCTAGTCATTTCCTTTGACTGGAATCTACTAGGCAGACCCCATGTACCAGCTAATGTACCATTCAAAATCATTGTACAAGCTTAAAAAATGGTCATGGATGGTACCATCATAGATGAAGGGGCTTCTATGAGTATCCTTTCCTCAACTACTTGGAAAGCGCTTGGTTTGCCATCGCTTTTGCCTGAAATGAGAAATCTGACAGGCTTTGACAAAGGAACTAGTCGACCGTCAGGGATCCTTCCCAATGTGCCCATTACTTTGAGAAGGAAAACTGTTCACATGAATGTGATGGTAGTTCAAGGACCCCTGTATTATAATCTACTCCTTGGGCGTGACTATATTTATTGCATGGGAGCCATCGTCTCCTCACTCTTTAGAGTAATGTGTTTTTTGCATGAAGGCAGAGTGGTCAAACTCATAGACCAACTGTCATTCCCCGGTTCACACATAGAAAATAGTCAAATGCCATCCCTAAATGGTCTTTTCATGCAAGGAATTTCTCATCGATCTCCAGTTCATCCACCTGATGAGCGCGAGTGATTTCGGAGGATATGTCTGAAACCCAGGGGGCATGCACCCTTGCCTTTTTCGGCAGGGAAAATCTACGTATAAAGTAGGTTTCCGAGGAGGAATATGACTGGTCCAACACCCTTCCTGACAGGAAAAGGGAGCTAGATTGGAATAAGATTCCCTCGTCAAAGTTATGTGAGTGGAGGCAACTGCGCCACTCACCTTTGTCTATTTCGGTAGACATTGCCAAGAAAGCATTTTGTCTGCGACGCGGATGGAGAGCTTTCATATGGTAACCTGGGAATTCTTCACTATACCTGGGGGCATGCAAACCTTTTTGCATGCAAGCGAAGAGAGATCCTAGCTTGCATAAAGAAAGGATCCGAGGCAAAGCTTTAAAAGGTGCAAGCCCCATAAAAAATGGCATCTTAGATGAGATATCCTTATTATATGACTGGCACGAGCAGTTTTAACGTGGAATTCAAGCTCATTAAAAAATAAACATAAGCAATGAGCAAATGTT